>PNEQ01065276.1:0-24457 GCA_003012365.1 Medauroidea extradentata
TTGAACTTCGAAAAATCCTTAAATTGGCTAATATGCATTTTTACAAGTGTCCTATTAAAGTAAAAATCACGATGATAGGCCGTCGGGTTCGAGCTCTATCGACGTTTCTTCGGAAACACATTTCACCCCTTTTCACCCCCTTAGAGGTCGAATTTCGAAAAATCCCTTCTTAGTGCTCGCCTACGACCTGAAGGGAACCACCACGAAAAATTTCACGATTCTAGGTCCAGTAGTTTGGGCTGCAGTTTGATATGTCAGTCAGTCAGTCAGTCAGTCAGTCAATCAGTCACCTTTTATTTTTATATATATAGATAAAGATGAATTTAAAAAAAGTACGCTTAGCGCAGCGGACTGGACAAATCTGTTTGTATTTGATGTTTTAAAGATAAACAGTGAATATAGTATCACCATCAATTAACACGTTACTAAAAGTTAGTTACTCTTTTCTATAGTACACGCGGGCGAAGCCGCAACGGGACAGCTAGTATTTAATAAAAATGTTTTTCATTGCAGTATGTACAGTCATTCGTGGTAACTTTGTACAATTTTGGGGTAACATTGTACCAGGGATTTTCTTTTATATAATATCTTTATGGCATTCAACCAGTATGCAATCTTTAAGATTAACAAATTTATTAATCTAGAACACAACCGTATACTTAAATTCTGAAATACTTCATTTGAAATTAAACTAGACTGGTGGTACAAAGTTGTCCTGACCAGGGGAAAGCTGCCCCAAATGACGGTACTGTTTATTGAAGTGGAAATATGCTAGGCCACTAATGTAATGGACAACGTACGCGGTGGCGGCTCGTAGGTTGTTGCCAGGGAGGGAACGAGTTGCAGATAACTGTGTACGGTTGTGTGCTTGTTGATGCAACAGCCACTGTCACGATGGTATGTAAGTGTCGCTTATTACTGACTGGTCACAAAACACAATAAGTAGCCAGTATATACTTCATGGTCATTGGTATACGGCGGCGTGTTCACACGAGTGTACAGTTCTCGGCAACTTGTGCCCTCCCTGGCAACAACCCTCGAGCCGCCACTGCACGTAATACTCAGTTTTTGCTACAGAAGTCGTCACGTTATACACAGTGAAACCGTGCTGAGATGAAACAACGGATTGGTATTCGGGAGGACAAGAGTTCAATTTTAGATAAGTCATCATGATCTCAGTTTTATATTATGTTAAGAAAAATGTCGCTAGACGAATGCCAGGATACTTCGTAACGTTTTCTGCTGCATCTAGTTAGCTACATTAAAGTTAGTAAATAGTATATAACATCGGCAAACTTTAAAAGATCATGGAAACTTTTCTATATGTAATGCTTAGCAAATATGCATACAGAAAAATTATACGTAAAGGAGGAATTTCACATTGTGTGTTTGTAAAGTATAAAAATACATTTTCGTTAATATTGCGATCGGTTTTGAACTTGATTGTGTGGGATAAAATAAAATAAAATAAATCATTTAGTACTCTGATTTACCCATTCCTTCGCGCTGCCTGTTGTCGCAACCCATCTCTTAAGGCCCCCGCCTGCCTGCCTTGTAGCCAGCGTTGCAGCGTGCTAGCAGAACGCTTTCATCTAAGAAACCACTAAACGTATTTCTAACGTGTGCATTTACGAAAAGAACAACCACTTCAAATGACCTCGGAATAGTAGTTTTAAAACACCACGTTAACTAGAAAGACCATTTCAGAGCATCTCAAAATGATTAAAAACGGCTTTTCCAATCTATTATATGTAAACAACTACTGAAGGGTTTCTTGTGTAACTACAATAGAGAGGTGTATTGGACTTTACTTAAAACTTTCCACCAATAAAAAGATGGGGTCACCATTGAAAGTGTCAGTCAGTCGAGTGTTCCACGATACCACTGCACACGCGTTTTAGGTGTCTTGCGGTAGAGGCGATACCGCACCAGATGAGCCGGTCAACATCGCCCTTGGAGTCGTGCCTCACTCACATTAACACACGGCCACCAGGCGGGCGCCTTAAGGCGGCCATCTGGGTAAATATACTTTGGACGTTCGAGGACTAGAAGTGCGGAAGCGTTGAAGGTGTTCAAGTGCGTTAAAATCACAATTTTAATTTTTTACTAATTATTATTAGTTTCGTAGACGATACTTATGAATACATTGAACTCTTACGAAACAATTTTAGCTTTCATAACGGGTGTCAAAGTCAACATTTGCTTGTCACACAGCCATGGAAATAGTGAAAACCAACTGACCTTCTTGAACAAAATAATGAACTGTGAACTTACATCCCATGAAATGTGCAATAAAATATATAAAAAAACCACAACGTAATATTTGGAAATAAAAAAAAATTCAAAAGTACAGAAAAAATTGAAAATTCAGCTTTTTTTAAATACAAAAACAGTTCGCGGGAATTTTGAAATGTTTTATTACGTATCCCATAGTATGTTATTTCACTGTGAATTATTTCACGTACGTAAGTATATCACTAATTGCATGGCAGCAGGACATGCAAATTTTGACTTTGACGCGCCGTTATGAGAAAAACACGCCAGATAAAATTGGTTCGTAAGAGAAAACTGCACTCATAGGTATCATATAGAAAATTAACATTATTAGGTGAAAATATAAAATTATGAATTTATCGCACTCGAACGCCTTTAAGGACGAGACATTACTGGCATCGTGCCTCATCCTAGCCTCTAGGGGCAAGTCACAGAACAGGAATGCAGTCTTCTCGCCAACAACTAGCCTGTATGAGACATTCAGTTGTGATTCTGTCATTTCATGATGTAATTCCAGGGATAACGGTGTATTGTACACGTTTATATCAATAAAATACCTTCCCGAAGATTTTAAGTTTGCAGTTACTCTTGTATATTAGCTTACAGGTCAGTTAACCGACGAATTTTATCGCTCTCTATAAATGGCGTCTGCAGCCAATGAACTAGCACGTACGACAATGTTGTCTATCAAACAGATTACTGATTATTTCTACTCTAAAATAATCCACAAACGGTGCACTGTATATAAAACACGTTTAACATTTCTGCAATATTGACATCATCAGAAGGTGAATAACAAAACGAACACTTATCACAAGTTTCCCAAATTATTTTTCCTGCTCTTAAAACATTTATTACAGGACCTTTTCTTTATTATGTTCTCGGTTTAGCAAAACATCTCAAAAATGTGTAAAGTATAACTTATTAGAGGTTTTCTTGAAAAGTCAGGTTGTTGGGCATTTTTAAAAATCGTTAACATACTTAAAGTGATCTTTGTGAAATAAAAACGTTAGAAAAGATGAGTTCAATCTTCATCAGTCTTCCTGTATTCACATAAAAGTTACCTACTGAGAAATGTCCAGTTCAGATTACGTGACATTAATTCTACAAGTCAAGTTTCTAGCGCACACTTAATTACACGAGTATAAGTTCTTTCATTAGTGAACAAGGAAACGAATTTATCGTCTTAGGAAAGTTACCGCCACGTCTTTTCAGCTACAATACCTGCAGTACAGTGTAAACTATTTAAATTTTTCACAAAAAAAAATAACAGGCGATCGTAGTGAATAATTTAAAGAACTAGTAAAAATAAACTAACAGGGACATCGGAAGTTAAGTGATGCAACCGATAGTCTTCAACAACAGCGATTCGGATTCGAATCTTAGTTCGAAATCTTCCGATTTTTATTCGAGATAAAGTGGAACAAGTTACATCTTGTCGACGTCCTACATTCTCACGATTTTACCGTTTCCTCCGTGTTTGCATTCCGTTTCCCGAAACGTCGTAGCACTGCCTGTCTGGAAAACTACTGTGTTTTGTTTCGTCTCTTCATTGTGTCGTTTGTCTTTTCTGTATATGTCTGATATCTGTTGCGTTTTGTCTCGTCTATTTGTTGTGTCCTTTTGTTATTTTTCTGTTCGTGTCTGATATCTACTGTGTTTGTTGTTTCGCCTCATCGTTGTGTCGCATGTTACTTGGTTTTTTATTTTATTTGTTATTATTTTCATTTATTATCTGTTTCTTCCTTGTTTTTTATCTGAACCGATTCCATTTTGGAATTTCATGTTGTGTATGTATCTTGCTGACTAAAGCATACTCTGCTTATTTTATGGTTTTCTTTTATTTGTTTAGTTTTCTTTGACAATCATTCAATTTGCAATGGAGTACGTCCAAGAAACTGAATCCAGTCATGCACTCCCATTGCACAGTTCTTTCAAAGATCATATACCTTCTACAGGTCGTTCAGAATAACTTGAATACTAAAGATTTAACGTTTGAAAAAAAATCACTACCCATTATTGCACATAATTCATCATCATAAAGAGTTACATTGAAACTTGTATGGTTGGCAGCGATTTTCTGTATGTAATTTCGTGTATTTCCCTATTTAAATACATTAATAAACAAATAAAAATCGACGTATTTGTATTTATATCATTAATAAACTTTTTTTTATCAAACTTTATGGGTTCCTACCGGCTACACAATTTATCTTACACGCGCAAACGTCAAGTGACGTGTCCAGGGAGGTTAGACATTTTCTGTCGTTAGCCGTTACACGCGGAAAAATACGAATTGTTGGCTGAAAATAGAAGTTTAGCAGTGAGTGCTCACTTTACCCCAAACAGCCTGTACTAACTCATTACTTTCATAAAACTTCAGATACTTTAATTTATTGTGACAGTACAAAGTGGTTTCACTTTTACTCTAATACAAGGTAAGCACAGACTGTGTAAATATAGTGTCAGTGTGAACACACACAAGAAACATATTTGTCTTCGTAAACAACCGAGATTCGGACATAAAAACTATGATCTATCATTTATTTAAAAAAAATTGTAAACATCTTAACCAAATGCTTTGAAAATTTTTGAGACTGTGTACAGTCATAATATACACAAATTTTCCACAGCGTTCTTCTAAAACAAAGTACCGTTTGCTAAGAAAAAAATATTTTGCTTCATTTTTGCTTACTTTGACAACAATATATGTGATATTTCAGGGGCAAAAATCTAAAAATCCGCTTGGTGAATTGCAACGGAAAAATCCAGATACAAACGATAATATATGAGTGTTAAAATTGTAAGAATTAATTTATAACGTAATGTATTAACTTGCGTTAAAAAAAAAAAAAAAACTTTCCAAACCACTATAAAACTAAAGAGAGAGCCCTCAATTTTGCATGATTAGAGCCAGTTGTTTTTTGTGAAACGTGTTTCGCACCAACTCGTTTAAGGGGCTTACATTGCAATCCGCAGCTCAGCCTTATGGTTATTAGCAGAGTGTATTTGTTCAGGTGACACTCATTTGACTGAGGTTACTGCGACACGTGATTTGCGGGGAGAACTCCGAGACGTTAACAGTTAAGGGCTTGTTCCCGAGTTTTTTTTTCAGACTGGTGCCAATAACTCAAACATTTTTTAACTAAAAGTTTTGCAAATATTTGTATCAATGTGCAATCACACGATGCACAATACTGTGGACGCGTTTTTAAAATAATTTCCTTCATTTTTGCTTATTTTCATGACGAAAAACGTGGTACTTTGGGTAATGAAATCTAAAAAACCGTTCAGTATAATTCTACAAAAAAATTCAGCTACAAATTATAACATGTAAGTGTTAAAACTGTGCAGCGAAATTTTTATATGAATATTAGGTAGCAACAAAAAACATTTATTTTTCGAAATCACTGCAAAACTCCGTAACAAGACCTTAAAAATTTCACATCACTGACCACGAAGCATTGACACGAATCATATGTCGTTTGAGATAAAGCGAGCAATAACAATTTAATCTTTAAAAAATATCACCAGCTGTTACTGCATATAATTCAACATTAATTACAGTGGCCTTACTGCTTGTATGGTTGGCAGCGAAATTACGCAATATAGTTCCGTGTATTTTCATAATTAAATATAACAATCACTGGACTCGATTTTTGGAGTACCAGGTTTCGCTTCCTGTTCCCCGCCATTTTGATTTACTCTTTGCAATGGGATGAATATCCAAGGGAAATATTGTAGACATATATTACTGCAGTATTATTTCGTCGCAGAAAAACCAAGAGTTGACTGATTTTTTACATTTTGAGAAAACTTTATTAGATGCATAGGTTAGGATGCGTTAGAAAAGGTTGAGTTAGGTTAGATGTTTGGTTAACTTAGGTCGGGTTTGATTGGATTTGGTTAGGTTAGGTGCAACATAGTGCAACTTAATGCAAGTTATGTAACTTAGTGCATGTTAGTGCACGAAAACAAAATTAACAGAAACTGACAAACTTGTATTTTATGTATGTACGTATTAAAATTCTTTTGGTCGTACTGTATATGTTCCTACCGACTGCACACTTTATCTTACGTGCGCAAACATCAACTATCATGTCCAGAGAGGTTAGATATTTCCCGTTACGTGCGAAAATATTCGAATTGGCTGAAAATAAAACTTTAGAAGAGGTTTTTGAGTGGTCACTTTATCCCGAACCGTCTATTGTACGAAATTTTTTCCACAAAATATAAGTGGCTCTGCAGACGACGAACAATATAAACAGTAATAGTCCTAAAGCCGTGCGGCTGGGGTATCGCAGGTAAAAATTTTTGCTGTTTGTTTCCAAATAACTGTTGTTAAACAGGCACTTAAGTTACAGTAGCGTAATGAAGAGACAGTAACTTCTCCAGAGGCCGAAGACTCGACCTTAATGGCGGTGGAAGATAAAGGACGTAATTAAAGTGACACGGTGTCTTTTACGACCCAGGAAAGTAGACGTACCCAGAGTTACGTCTCGGTGATGTGGCAATTCAAGGAGGCCTCGGGCTACGTCGAAACGACCTCTCAGAGAGCTTGCCTTGTAAACGGCGTCAAGGAAGGACAAGGATTCCTTGTGCACGCACACTCGAGCTACTCGCAGGTCGTGGATGGATGTTCTTTTTTACGCGTAACCGCTGGGCCGTTTGAAGAGCGCGTTTCCGGCTTGCTAGTAGATGACCTCGGGGGCTTCCTTTTCCTTCACGCCATGCCTGCTTGCTTCCGTCAGTTATCTCCCTCTCGCCTGCTCCCTCTCTTCTTCGGCGTTCCTGTCTCCGCTTCTCATTTTCCTCATTCGACACGATGGCAGCGCTCCGGGTGGTCGTTCTTCAAACCGACGCGAACCCACCCCGCCCGCTGGTTCGTCCGCTCACCGCTAGGCTGCGCCACCTACCCCGTCTCTGGCTGCTGAGTAACGGATCCGCACGCTCTTAAGAGAAGAAATGTTGCCATGTCGTACTATAATTATAGTTTTGTATATTATTTTTATCCTTTGTACCATAGACGATACCTACTTGCCGATGATAGCTAATTGTAGACCATAATTTCACGTTCAGCACGAAAAATCGAAAACGATTGTCAGTTCGTAGGAGAGGGAAAGGAAAAAGGATCATTATGTTTTTCCTTTCAGTATTCTTTTCTGGCTGAGTTATAAACCACAATGTTCCTACAGTAAACTGGAGAGACTGATAGCAATATATTAAGTTACTCCTCACATCTGCCGTCGCATGGATATGGTATAATTTGTTTACATAACCTATGTGTGCAATAGCATTATGGGAGAAAATTGCAAGAATACTGAAAATTGCACAAAAATCATTCAAAAAGTTATTATCTGTTGTTATTCAGTTTGGTTTGACGTGTATATGAATAATTTGAATAGTTACTATTCTTACAATATAATATAATATATGGTTAGTTAGTGAACAGTTGATTTTTAAAATCAAAATTTTACAAAAGCTAACAATTTAGGCTACAATAATTTCTTCCGAAAATCCATAATTTTAAGTTCTGAAAACGATATTTCGTCGTAAAGGACCTGGCAACACTGAAGAGCAGTCATATGTCTGTTGAATCAGTTTTTTTGCTTGTACTCGTGTCTCCGCACGCAACTGTTCTTGGAATACGGTATTTCAACTCAAACAGATAAAACCACTAATTTTCTGTGAAAATAATTGTGTAAAAGTTAGTGCAAATGCCTTTATTTAACAGAATAAGGTATTTCTGAAACAGCAAATCTGACGCAGATATTTTGCAAATTTCAGTTCGGCACTAGAATACCTGGAAAAACATTTTTCTCTTTGGAAGGTAAAAATTAATACATGCAAGTGAAACTTTTTTTTGTATTGACTTCTCAAAATCTGAAACCTTCAAAAGAGGTTCTTAGCTTTACTTAATACCAATGTTATTTAATGTCACCGTATAACGTTCGGTAGACATATGCGTAGAGTTAGTAATATCACAGTTTTTTGCACGAAAATAACATCTGCTTAGAGTATAACGAAACGCAAACTCTGGAAAGAACGTAATTTCCCTCTGCTCACCATCCAGTAAATCTTGAACTCGTAGTTGGGCGCTATCATAAAACTCCTTACTAAAGGTTTGACCTATCGTGCCTTTTACTCCTCGTGGCATTCAATTTTGGAGAAGTGATTAATGGCTGGCTATCACTTACGATATGGCTTTACTCTAGCGGTCCAATCTACTCTCAAACTTTATAATTAAAAATGTTTAGTCGCAGAAGCAGGATGTAACCTTCAATGTTTGTGGGGGCCAAGCTGTTACTGAAAAATTAACAATTATTTTTAACTGTTTACGTAACATTCGAAGTCGTCTGCTTCAATATACTTTAAAGTATTTAAATATTAACGGTGCAGACATTTTAATGATTAAATGATGTCGTTTAAACGTTTACGTGAACAAAAATCAAGGCTTTGAAAACAAACTACTGTAAAAATTGAAATTACATAAAATTTTGGTTTGATGTAACTGCTTGTGTTCAGTACAATTATTTCTATTAATACCACCTCGTGTGGTTAAAATGTAGCGATTTGACATTTCTACCAGAGTTAGCCTAAATACTAATTGCTATGAAGGTTACTCTTTTTAGAATAGCCACTTGCCCAATCGTAGTTACTTAAATAAGTAAACTGCATGTTGATTTTTTTGCGGCGGCCCTGCTTATGTATTTAAATAAGCATTAAGGATCCTAAGGATTTATTCTTTATTTACTCACGGAAATTTAAGACAGCAAAGTTGTTTATTTTATCTTCTTACTTCACCGGGTACTATCCGATAACCTTCCGGATTGTCTTTATTGTTTCACACACACTAAACAAATTTAGTAGCATCTACAAGAATTTGCTTTTTACTTCTACAAATCCTTGTGAAAGTACAAAGTTTATTTTGTAACATTACTTGTTTGTAAAGTTATAATGGTAAAGTTTGTAATACTGCAAATATATTCCATGTATATACCAAAAGTTCCTGCGACGTAATAAATAATTTCTTTGTAGTTTCATTAAGTTTCGTAAATATACAAAAATTTTCCTTCTAAAATAATTTATTTATTAAGTTACAAGGATACTCGTATTAAAAAACGTTGGAAAAAATTTCGCCTTCCGAAATAATAGGTTTATATGAAAATTACGCAGTTATACAAAAATTGGAAAGAATTTTTCTGGAATAAGGAAGATTTTGTAACACGTTCGTATTACACCGGGAGGACTTGTGTTCATATCCGGCTCCTGTCATTATAATTTCAGGTTGAAACGACTTTCTGAAATATCTCCAAACGACTATAGGGATAGTTACTCAAGGGGCGTTATTAAAATTTAGGATATGTACAGGTTGCAATATAAATTTCATCTAATCTCCTTGAGCATTGCTTCTGGTGAAAATCTTGAATTCAAGTTACAGTCTGGTTAAATGGGTTTGACTCTGGCCAGGAAAACATGAGTACAGTGCTGTGCATTACATGAAAAACAAACAAAGTATCACATATAGTAAAACACACACAGCAATACCACCTTCGATTATCCGTTTCTTTTCGATATTTTGTGTTCCGGTCGGTGTATCAAAACTTTTTTTCACGACAGGGTATAGATACAAAGTTAATCGATTTCCTGAAATGGTTCGAATCATAATGTATTCACTAACAAGGAAAATTTGCTTTATTTACGGCAGCGATTACAGAAGTCACAAAAGTAACAGAAACGATGTCATATGGATTACATAAAGTGAGTAAAACCATGAACTATGCCTTGTCCGCGTGATAATAGTACAACAATCTCACTATTTTCTGGTATATAAGAGATGTAAGAGAATCCGTAAACACAATTTGAGAGGGATCAATTGCCCTTAACACGGGCCTTGAAAGATATTGTTACTATTTACTGTCCATGAAAAAAGTTGTATGTAACCGTCTATAATGTCTTCGCTGCCGACGAAACTTAAAGACTGTTTGTTCGATTTGTTTTTCCAGCTCACATTACGAAACCTAACTTAAGTTATTTTGACCCGACTTTCGCTCTTTGGATCTATAATAGTTTAAATCGAATATACGTGCAGACACACACCCAAACAATTATTATACGTAATACATCAAATCACAGTACTATATTTACAGCTGTGGTGTACAACGATTGCAGGAAAATCCGTAGTGATAAAGCGTGGAGAATAATGCACTTTAAAGTAACCTTATGACCGAGGGCAAAGTGATGAACGCCTGCTTTATACGCAACCAGTCAAACTTGTGTGTTCGCAGCGCAGTGTCACCCAGGCGCCAAAGTTACATGTTCGGACACATTTATTTTTATAAAATAAATTATTAATATGAACAAAAGGTTTCACATAACAATTAATTAAAAAGTCTGAAGTGCGGGGAAGGATTTTCCTATGCGTGTAACTGTGCGAGTACACGTGCATAAAATATGATAAGTATGAAACACGAAACTGAATGCAAAATCATATATAAAAACATCGTACGTTAATTAACAGTCATTTCGAATTGAATATTTCTGTAATTCTATTGTTGAATTGTGTTAGTGTTTCTAAAAAGTATTTTTTTAAACATACGTAACTCTTATGGATTTAAATTTCCAAAGTACGATGCAGATAAAAAATAGCAAAACATTTGAGCTTTCCTTAAATAAAAAGTGTATGTATTTTAATAGTATCAAAAAATATTCAAAACATTTTAGTAATCCCTTGAAACATAAAGTAATGCAGAATTTCTAAGATTAGGGTTTTCCTTGTAAATATTAAAAACAAATTTTTCTATCTTCTTATCCTTCACTCAGTCGAAAACTGTTGTTGGTAAACATTTAAACGAACATAAACTTGCTATATATTTTCCTCTGATGCGAGATAAGGACTAAAGAAGTGTCGCTATTTAAATACTAGTCAGGGTCTTTAATTTGCTACTACACAAAGCACATCACCTCAGTAAATGAACAGTCATCGCTAATTAGTAGACACAAGCCTTTTAGCTCAGCGGGCGCACATTAAAGCGTTTGTCATGTTTGTGTGCATATTCAAAGAGAAATGTTCAAATTTTCGTAGTTTGCGCTGGCAAAAGAACACACTGAAATAAGTTAATTTTTTTCTCGAAAAATGCCTACCGATGAGCTTTCTCTAACGAGTTGTAGTTAATCACAAGGCAGCTCCTGAAAAGTCGTAGTTAAAGAGGGTATTTCTCAGCGAGATTTAACACGACGACACAGTAGATAAGCCACAATTACAAAGACTAGGGCACTAGAAAATTCGCATAAAAATAACGAACATACCGACTGTCATACGAAGCATTAGAAGATGAATAATAATATTTTGGTTTATTTAAAATTATCATCTGATGTGCAAACTTATATTACTAAGGATGTGACTAACGGTAGGTAAGACAACCCTGCTTAGTGATACTAACTAAGACATTGAACTTCAGTATAATAAATATGTTAAACATTTAAACTGTGATCTAATATGTGAAACATTGGATACATTGCCGAAACTACCCATGCCAACTCTCTGTTGGTAACCCAATTAACTTGGTGTATAGATCCATTCCAATTTTGGGAAGCCTCCAAATAGGTTTATCACAATATTATGGTATATCACGATATTATGGTATGTTACGATATTATGGTTAAACACAATAACTATGGTGTATCACGATATTGTGGTGTATTACGATATTATGGCACATCACGATATTATTGTATATCACAATATTATGGTATGTCACGATATCATGGTATATGACGATATTATGTTATACTACGATATATGGTAAATTTGTCCAATTTATTTGTTATTCAGCCAATCTCCGCGGTTCAATTTTCTGTGAAGGAAATTCTAAGTGAACTTAAGCCATGCATCATTAATTTGTAAATATTATTCTACCTTAAAAATAGGTAAATACATGGCAAATTCGCGTCATTATATGTGACAGATTAGGCTTCAATGCCCTTCAAATTCTAGAAAGAAATCTGTGACTTCGTCGGTCAAAACATGTAAGTGATTATGTTTACGAGTTTGATTGCTTTACAGGAGATTGGTTGTTGCCCAGAAATATTCTCCGTGATCAACGGCGACAGAAGTCGTGTAAGTCATGTAACAAATCCTTTAAATATGTTCGTATCTCAGGCTCTTCACATGTTCAGTACGTCATAACATATAATGCAGTTAGCCTTCACAGTATGCAATGCCAAACAAGTATTTTTTGTTCGTTTCGACTCACAATGGAGTTCAAGATTCAGTTGTAGAGTTCTGCTAATCCGAACTAAAGGATTTACCACAAAATTCTTCTTCCAATAATGCACAACGGGAAACGTCGAACAAACTTACAGCCGTTTGGAGTTTATTCTGCAGGAAGTAAATAAAGCGAATTTTTCAGGTTCCTACGCATTTGTCTTGGGAGCACAGATTTTCGCGAAATGATTTGTGCATCAGTTTGTTTCAATGTATTGTGAGCACATGTGTATATCTGATTGACATCTAGTGACCAGAAACATTCCCGGATTCAATGACATGTAGGCTAGCCTTCAAGATAGTTGCGTTTACAAGCAAACATCACATGGCCATTAACTGCTAACTGACACAGAGATACCACACGGTTGTATCTGAACTTAGCTGATACTGTACTATTAGCTTAGCATCTTCCAGAGGTATTAAAAACGTCGAGGTCCAATCGTTAGGGACCCTTGTTTTAACGAGACGAACTTTGCCCCAGATGGTTTCAGTGTCTTACGGGCAAATCTGCAATTCCACCTCACAGTTATTGGCAGTGTGTCTATGTGAAGAGCCGTATATATCATTTGACTGGGCCAATTACAATACTGTTCCTGTAATACCACATGTCTGTGATTTGCCGGTAGAATCCCAAGGCTCGTGAGAGTTGAAATATCTAATCACCGATATGAATCAGAACTGCATATGTGCCCGCAAGGCACCTAGACGCCCTGAGGCAAAATTATTTTCGCGTAAAACAGGGGCTCCTAACAATATGGAAAGTTACATGAACTTCTTTGAATTTTAGCTTCTGCTCAAAACAATAGGCGAAATTTTCAGGTTCCCATTCAAGGCCAGTGATAGGTTGTGTTGACTCTCCGCGTCTCGGGACAAATCACAGACATGTGGTGCCGTAGTAACGTTACTTCGATAGGTATAGTCAATTGCCAGACGTTTCTGCACAATGACACGCTACACAATTATAACCTGCGCCATCTAGGTTGGCGGCTGGCGAGTGGGGAAAGTCGAAGAGAAGATGGGCATTCATTTATACTACAGTTTTCTATTTGAATGCCTTCTGTACTTGGGGTCGATGTTTTCATTCCGGAGTATGCTGTGCCTTGACTTAGTGCTCGGAACGTATGGGATGCCATCCGCCATTGCTAGAGCTACCAGCCGCTAACTAACGTGGCGCACACTGTACTAGGGCTGTTAACGTTTCACGAAAATAATTGAATTAGTGCCTTACGTGCACAACTGTAGCTCTGTTTCATAGTCGGTGATTGGATGTTTAAACTCTTACGCGTCTTTGGGTTCTACCCGAAAATTACGGACATCTTGTGGCGCAGTAACCTACTTCTGATTTGCAAAGTTAAAATGAGAGAAGTCACTTCACAGAGACTCTTAGCCATTAACCATGGAGCGGCAGATGTTTACGTAAGACACTGGAACCAAATATTACAGAAATATATTCTCGAAAATCAGGAGTCTCTACTGATGTCACGTTCAGATGAATAACTTCCTAGAGACGATGATGAAAGGGGGCCGCTGTAGCCGAATGGTCAGACCATGTGCCTCCCACCACAAGACGATCCCGGTTCGATTCCCGGCGGGGTCTGTCCCCGGATTTTCGCACGCCGGACGATGCTGCTGGTCAGCTGATTTTCTCGGGGGTCGGCTTTATGTCCCCGACACCTTTACAGTAAGATTGCCGACGGCATATGTAAAACGTTAAGTCATTATATTATATTACATAAATATTATATTTAAAATCTGCCCACGTGTCCGTGTAATGTGACAACACATACGACAGGTCGCTGTTGATACGTCTGTGAATGTATATTTGGTCAGAAAAAAATATTAATTTAAGTGAGAGTGTTGGGCAATTCTTGAAAATTAACCTATAATCCTCTTGCAATGATTCTGCATTACAAATTAATGAAAGATTCCATTATTATTTATGTCAAGCAGTTTACAAAGAATATATCCTATGCTTTGTCGAATAGAAAATTTTAATAGTACTATTTGAATAGGCCTAAATTGTTATGGATAAACACTGAAAAAAAATTTAATTGTTTATCACTCCCCTTTAACCGAACTTAAGGTAGGGTAAACCTACCGTATTTAGTGAAACTAAGGCTTTGAACTTCAGTAACAGATATATGTTATAATTTTAATTTTGAGTTTACATTTGTTACGCCGATTACTTATTGCCGAAACTACACCCCTGCTCTCTGTTGGTAATCTCGTGAACTCCTTCACAATTTTGCGAAGCCCTTAAGTTGGTTTATCAGCAACTGAGTGTGACAAATATACTTCGTGTAAGTTGACATCCTGTATGTATACGAGGGTAGCACAGTTGCAAAATGTACGGAAAACTCTAACGGATTAACCTAAACCGGTTTGTTACACAGACACCCAATGAAATAAATACATTTTGACGAATACCACCGTAGTTTCGTCAGGCAATTAAGCTAAGTTATATAATGTCACAAAGATACTTATGTAAGAGAAGACATAACATATTTAGAGATAATGGATCATCGCACGTTCAGCTGATGAAAAGATTACTTGCTTTCGCATGTACGCGGAGCTGTTGCCCTATTTGACTGAACCGATAAGAATCCCGCTATTGTAATATTTGATGCCTGTTATTGGTCGGTAGACAGCTACGTTGTGTCAGACGTATAGCACCCAATCATACGTGTCGCAATTCACTACAGCGTTTTGACGGGTATGTTGCCACAAACCAAATAGATATATAGTGCAATTTAATGCAACGAAGGGCAACTTAGTACAGGAAGAGCTAGTAAGTGCAAGCAAGGTTAGGTGAAATTGATTTGGGTTAACTAGGTTAGGTTATATTAGGTTAGGTTTGGTTAATTTGGGGTTGGGTTAGTTCTGTTTGGGTTGGATTAGATTGGAATAAGCTGGATTAGGTTAGAATAGGTTTAGTTGGGACAGGGTTGGTGAAGCTAGTTTTACTCGGTGCAAGCTAGTGGAAATAAGTGGAAGCTAGTTTAACTTTGGCAACTTGTGAAACATACTGCAAGTTAATGTAACTTAGTGCATTAAAGTTCAACGTAGTGCAAGGTTGTGGATCTTAATGAAAGCAGGCGGAAATTCGTGCAAAAGACGTTAGGTGAAGGTGTTTTGGGTTTGCTATGCTGGGTTAGGTTAAGTTGGGTTTGGTGGGGTCAAGATATGTTGGATAATGTAATGTTGGGTTAGGGAGGGGAACATAGTGATGCTTAAATCAAGATAATGTAGCTTAGTGCCTTATAGTGCAATATAGTGCAAGATAGTGCAGCTTGGTTTCGGTTAACTTTGTTAGGTTATGTTAGGTTAGTTTGTGTTATGTTAGGTTAGTTTGTGTTATGTTAGGTTAGTTTGTGTTATGTTAGATAAGTTTGTGATGTGTTAGGTTAGAATGTGTTAGGTTAGGTTACATTGGATTAGGGTAGGTGGGTTTAGGTTAGGTAAGGCTAGGTTAGGTTTTGGGTGGTTGTCTTAGGTAAGGTAAGGCTAGGTTAGATTTGGGTAGGTTGGATTAGGTAAGGTAAGGCTAGGATAGGTTTGGGTAGGTTAGGTTATGTTGCGTTGATTTAGGGTGGGTGCAAGATAGTGAAACTCTCAGAAGGCAAGTCAACTTAGTGCAAGTTTGTTCAATTTAGAGCATGATAATGCAACTTAGTGCATTAAAGTGAAACCCAGTGCAAAATAATGTAGCTTAGTGTAAGATGTGCAATGATAGGTAATGTTGGTATGTGTTAGGATAGGTTGGGTTAGGTTAGGTTGGATTGTTAGTATGCACTATATTAGGGTAATTTAGATTAGGTTCGTTTGATTTAGGTTAATTTGGGTGAGGTGGCACAAGGCTAATTTGAGTTACATTAGGATTGGTTGCATTAATTTGGGATATGTTTGTTTAGGTGAAATTATGTCAGGTTTGATTGGGTTAAAATTGATTAGTTTGGGTAAGGTTATATTAGGTTATGTTAGGTTACGTTGGGTTTGGTTGGGTTATGAATGGTGTTATCTGTTAATACTAGGTGCAAGATTATGCAACATAGTGCAAGATAGTGCGACTTGGTGCAAAATACTGCAACTTAATGTAGGATAGTGCGACTTAGTGCCAACTAGTGCAAATTGTTGTAATTTGTGAAAGCTAGCGCCACTTATTGAAATATTATTCAAATTAGTTCAAGCAAGGTTAGGAGAAGTTTGTGTTAGGTTATATTAGGTTATGTAAATTTGGCTAAGTTTGGATTAGGTAATAATAGTTACCATAAGGTTAGGTAGGGTAATGCTAGTTTGTGTTTAGTTAGGTTTAGCTAGATTGGGTTAGGTTAGGTTTGGTAAGCTGAAGTTGGGTAATAGTTGGTGTAATTTAATGCAAAATATTACAACTTAATAAAATCTAGTGTAACTGAGTTCAAAATGAATTATAATACTAACTAGTGCTTAGTAATAAAAGTTAGTGCAACATAGTGCAATGAAGTGCAATTAAATGCAATTTAGTGCAAGAAAGTGCAACTTAGTGCAAGAAAGTGCAACTTAGTGCAAGAAAGTGCAACTTAGTGCAAGAAAGTGCAACATAGTGCAAGAAAGTGCAACTTAGTGCAATAAAGTGCAACTTAGTGCAAAAAAGTGCAACTTAGTGTAGGATAGTGCAACTTAGTGTAGGATAGTGCAACTTAGTGTAGGGTAGTGCAACTTAGTGCAGGGTAGTGTAACAAAGTAAACTCGAGGTTGGGTGAAGTTGGTGTGTGTTAGGTTGGTTTGGGTTTGTTTGGGTTAGGTTAGGTTAGAGTTCGTTTGGTTAGGTTAGTTAAGGTTTGGTTAGGTTTGATTTGATTGGGTTAGATTAGGTTAACGTTGGGTTGGGTTAGGTTGGGTTGGGTTGAGTTAGGTTGGGTTGGGTTGAGTTAGGTTGGGTTGGGTTAGGTTGGCTTGGGTTAGGTTAGGTTGGGTTAGGTTAGGTTAGGTTTGGTTAGGTTGGGTTATGTTTGGTTATGTTGGGTTAGTTTAGGTTTGGTTTGGTTAGGTTGGGTTTGGTTGGGTTAGGTTTGGTTAGGTTAGGTTGGGTTTGGTTAGGTTGGGTTAGGTTAGGTTTGGTTAGATTGGTTTAGGTTGGGTTAGGTTAGGTTGGGTTAGGTTAGGTTGGGTTGGGTTGGGTTTGGTTGGGTTAGGTTAGGTTTGGTTAGGTTAGGTTCGGTTACGTATGGTTAGGTTAGTTTAGGTTTGGGTAGTTTATATTTGATTATGTAAGGTTAGGTTTGGTTAGGTAAGGTTAGTTTGGATAAGGTTGTTAGGTTGGGTAGTATTAGGTTATGTTTGACTGAATTGTGTTAGGTTGTGTCAGGTTATCTTGTGATAGGATGGGTGAAAGCATATGATACTCGGCACAAGCAAATGCAACTTAGTGCAAGCTGGTGCAACTATGTCAAACAAGTGCAACTTAGTGCTGTCAGTTCACCTAAGTGAAAGTGATTTCGGAAAACTAGGTTGGTTTTTTGTACGTTTAGTTTTGGTTAGGTTAGATTGGGTTAGGTTATACTCGGTTAGGTAAGGTTAGGTTGTGTTAAGTTAAATTGGTTTAGTTTGGATTGGGTTAGGTTAGGTTTGTTTAGGTTGTGTTAGGTTAGTGTGATTTAGGTTGGGTGTTTAGTTTAGGTTAGGTGTAATTAGGTTATGTTAGGTTAGGTTTGGTTTGGTTGGGTTAGAAATTGTGCAAGCTAGTAACACTAGGGTAAAATTGTGTCAACTTAGTGCAAGATAGTGCGACTTGGTGCAAGATATTGCAACTTAGTGTAAGATAGTGTGACTTATTGCCAACTAGTGCAAATTGGTGCCACTAAGTGAAAGCTAATGGAACTTTTTGTGAGCACTGTTAGGTGAAGTTGGTTTGTGTTAGATTAGGTGGGGTTATGTTAAATTGACTTAGTTTGTGATTTGTCAGGCTGGCTTACATTAGGTTAGGCAGAGTTGTACTAGGTTGGGTTTGGGTTAGGTTTAGTTAGGTTGGGTAATTTATGTTGGGTGAAAGCTAGTGCTATGTGGTTTAATATAGTGCAAGTTGGTGAGTGACAGTGGAACATAAGATAAGATAGTGCAACTGGTGGAACTTAATGCATGCAAGATTAGGTGAAGTTATCTTGTGTTAACTAGGTAGGGTTAGATTACGTTAGTTTAGTTTTTGCGGTAGGGTCGATGGAAGCTTGTGATGCTTGGTGCAAGCTAGTGCAACTTGGTACGAGAAAGTGCTTCTTATTGCAGGTGGTGGAACTTAGTGCATGCAAAGTTAAGTGAAGTTTGTTTGGATAAACTAGGTTTGGTTGCGTCAGTTTGGGTTTATTTAGGTTGGGTTAAGTTAGGTTTGGTTAAGTTAGGTTGGGTTAAATTAGGTTTGGTTAAGTTAGGCTGGGTTAAGTTAGGTTAGGTTGGGCTAAGTTAGGATATGTTTGATTGCATTTGGATGGGTGCAAGCTCGTGATACTTGGTGCAAGTTAGTGCAAATTAGTGTAATCTAGTTCAACTAAGAGCGAGATAATGGCAACTTGTGCAAAATTGTAAAACTTTGTCTGGTGGAACTTAATTTAAGCAAGGTTAGATTATGTTAATTTGGGTACTAGGTTGGCTTAGGTCAGGTTGGGTTGTGTTATGGTTGGTTATGTTATGTTTAGTTAGGTAAGGTAAGGTTAAGTGAGATTGTTTTAGGTTTGTTTGGATTAGGTTATGTTTAGAGAACTGTCACCAACATTTACTTAATTATTCTGTTCACTTTTTTTTACATTTCGGTGTCGATTATCTGTTCCTACGCACAATTCAAGTTCTTTCTCAAGGTTAATTATTGCTTCTGTTTCATGAAAGGGGGAAACTTTACTAACCAACTAGCAAATCTCGCCAACATTCCCAGTGTTCAAAAGTGACGCACAAAACATGACCTATACATTTTTTGTCAGTACGATTAGTTCTGTGAACTAATAAATTGTAAGTCATTAGCTATTTGGTTGCAGTTAGTTGTGCACCTATAAAGATATCTTAAACTCATGCGAATCCAGCTTGTTAAGTTGGAAAGTAAATGAGCTGTTGGTAAATTAAAAAAATATGTTACGGAGTTTTTATTTGGTCATTATTATTCAGACGCATGTTGGTTAAGTTTAATAGATGGCAACATGATTGAAAGAATAAATTAATAAACTAATTCAACACAGACACGCGACGTACATGTTATATATATGTATATACACACACTAAACATTCATACACATTTGCTAAAAAAATTAAATCTTCATACGTTAAGGGCGCGGTCTACCGTAATATTCATCACAATTTTTTTATTTTTTATTTGTACCGGATATTTTTTTTCTTATTTTAGACACAAAATGTGACTAAATTTAGTTCTTGTGAATTTTTTAAAATCTCTCATAGTTTTCGCGTAATGGCTTGTTAAAGTCATATTTTTGTATGTTTCCGTTTTAATGACTACACTAAAACCAACTGATATACCAAACTCAAAAAAATCACAGTGGATAAAGACGTTGCAGGCTACAATGACATGCTCATAAAATTTAAGAATAACAATTATTTGAATTTTAAAAAATTGCTGAAACTGAAAATAAAAATTTAAAAAGTTCAATATTTGTTATATATGGTTTGTTTGTTAAAACAACGCAACTTACTGTTTTAAGATTGAAAATCGGTTCACTCGTTCTAGAGAAAGTCAAGAAATAAAATAATATAATTTAGTACTGCCTCGTGGTGGTGGTGTCACACAATTTTTACAGAGACGTTAAAGAACACAATGCAATGCATTTTTGCGCGTGACAGTAGGCGCTCTTAAGTGGCCTCCCACCTGTGCTTCAAATGAGTTGCAGCGAGTTACGACTATTTTCTTTTTGACGAAGGGCCGCGGTGGCCGAGAGGTCAAACCTCTCGTCCCCACCAAGGCGATCCGGGCTCGATGCCCGGCGGGGTCGGTCCCAGGATTTTCACATGTGGGAATCGGGCCGAACGATGCCGCTGGTCGGCGAGTTTTCTCGGGGATCTCCTGTTTCCCCCGCCCTTTCATTCCGGCGCTGGTCCATACTCACCTCATGTTACCCCTCACCTGCGCTGAAGACCTCGATGTTAAGCGCTCTCTCTTTTTGATGAAACTATTAAACGCATATTACATCTGTATATCTACGAAAGGAACACACACTTCAAACTATGTCACTATAGTTTTAAAAATTCGATAGGTTTATTAGTAACAATATTTTCAGGCCTCTTTAAACGGCGTTCAAGCGGGGAAAAATTCATAATTTTATATTTGTATAAAATAGTGTTAGTTTTGTAGACATTACTTAAGAGTACATTAACATCTAACGGAAAAAAATTAGCTCATCTAGTTTTCCCGTAATGTCACTTCAAAGTCAAAATTTGCATATTTTTACTTCATACAAAACTTGAAAACCAGTAAATATAATAAAATGTAAAAAATCTCATCAAAACTACACATCACCGTCTACGGCTTGAAGCATATACAAACACAATATAAAATATTTCTGTGTTTAAAATAAATTTCTAAAAGTACCAAAAAAAATTTAATTTTCAAATTTTTTATTTAACATAAACATTTTTTGTAACGGGTTTTAAATGCTACAGGCCATAGACAGTAACGCGTAGTTTTCATATGATTTTTTTCATTTCTTTATGTTAAATGGTTTTCAAGTTTTGTATGAAGTAAAAATACGCAAATTTTGACTTTGAAGTGCCATTACGGGAAAACTAGATGAGCTAATTTTTTTCCGTTAGAGGTATATGTACTCTCAAGTAATGTGTACAAAACTAACACTATTTCATACAAATATAAAATTATGTTTTTTCCCCACTTGAACAACCTTAAACGACGAAAAATAGCTTTATCAGACTACCGTGTCTGGAAGATTAACAATCGGATTCGAAAAACAAAACTATAGAAACAAGCGTTAGACTTTGAACTATGCTAGCCACAAATAAAATAATGTGGTCACCGCTTAAAATCCAATAGGGAAAAGGATAATACTAAAGCACTGCACGTCAACTAAGAAGCTTGCGTGGAGAGGCGATAATGTATTACATACGTGGGTAAGTGGCAGTCTTACCTCTCCTACCTCACACACACGAACGCAGCCTATCTAGGCAGGTCCCTTAAGCCACGGCCAAGTTCTGAGGGTTGGTTCTAGGGGAAAGTGCGGCTGTGCAGTTGCGAAGGCCACGTAATATAAGTTAGGTTAAGTGAATTACTCGGCCCTTGACGGCGCGAGGATAACTTAGATTAGGGTGTTGGTTGCAGCCGGCACTCGGTGTTAAAACGGAGTAATTGCAGCTTGGAACTCGGCGCAACAACGTCAAGACGGCTACGAACTGTTCCTTCGCGGAATCGTTAGCTGGATTATTCTGAATCCGACGAGGAGTAAATTACGGAGCTAAGATTCTTGGTGTTTCCTTAGCAATACGTAACGCGTCTCCTCCTGGTTTATGATGTTCATGGTTTTATTGAAGCAGTATTCTTAAGAGGTATGGAAGGGTACGAAATCGAACTGACAATTGGAATACCCAATCGTCATAAAACCTGAACTACTCATCAAATTCCGATGAGATCTTTTTTTTTTTTTTTTTTTTTGCCAAGTAGATACTTTATCAGCGGAAGTATATTTATGTAACACTATAACACTATGCGGTAGTATTCTTAACTTCCGAGTAAAACATTAATATTATTTTTTTAGAGAAATAAGGGTTTGAAACCACAAAATCAACAAAAATGAAAAACTGTAATTTTTTATTATATTAAATATAATAACCGAATTAAAAAAAAAAAATACTCGCGTTTTCATTTTAAAATAAATTTAACGTACGTAAAGTTTTCGTACAGAGATTTTCGGATAGTAAAATTGTTTTAAAATGAAAGCGAGAGTATTTTTGATATTACATATCACCATATTGAAAATAAAATTACATTAATTACAATTTTCGATTTTTGTGAATTTTGTGGTTCCAAGTCCATATGTTTTTAATAACAATTTTTTTTATTTTGTACTCGAAAGTATAGCATACTACCGCGTAGTGCTATAAAAATAGACGTCCGCTGATAAAATATCTACTCGGCAAAAATATCTCATCTAATTTTGACGAGTAGTTCAGATGTTTTTGACGATTGAGAATTCTAGTCGCCTGGTCGACATCGTAACTTTTCCATGCCACTTAAGTGGCTTGCGTGCACATCTGCAGCTGTGCTTTGTGGTCAGTGATTGAATGTTTTTTAATCTCAGCGACTTGGAGTTCTACCTTCCAGTGACATATGTGTAATAAGATTGTTCTGTTTGTTACAGTCAAATTAGTGGCACAGTAACACAAATACACGCTGCCACTAAACAGGAAACATACCTGAAGAAGTGCGCAAAAGGCATGTTAAGGGCGCGATTCACCTCAGTTTTCAACGTCATTGTTTATTTTCATATTTGTGCCAGATATTTTTATTCTTATTTTAGACATAAATTGTGTTCAAATCTTCGCTCAAGGAAATTTGTATACCTCTCATAATTTTGGCCTAATGAGTCGTAAACGTCAAAAATTGCACTTTACGGTTTTATGCACGCCACTAAAACCAACTGACATACCAAACCGAAAAAATTCTCAGTATATAACAATGTTCTAGGCTATGATTTGACATATATAAAAACAAAAAATAAAATATATTTATATTTAATAAAAAATATACAAAAACAAAAAAAATTGTTGTATTATTAAAAACATTTTTGAAATTTTATAATTTTAATTTCAAAATTAAGTATTTTTAATTAAATACAAAGAAAATAATTTTCGTTTTTATGTGTATAAATTCATAGCCTACAACATTGTTATATATTGTGAATTTTTTTTCGGTTTGGTTTGTCAGTTGGTTTTAGTGGCGTGCATAAAACAGTAAAGTGCAATTTTTGAAGTTTACGACTCATTACGCAAAAACTATGAAAGATGCACAGATTTCCTAAGAGGAAGATTTGATCACAATTTGTGTCTAAAATAGGAAAAAAATATCTGGTACAAATATAAAATAAAAAATAAAAAAAAACTTTGATACTTGAGGTGAACCGCCAACTTAACAAAGTGGACTAAATAAACTTGCGATAATCAGGGATCTCTATTTATTATTCAGTTGGTAGCTATTTACATACTGTTTATATCAGGGGAGATTATTATGTACTGGGTGTCCAGATACAAACGCCTGATAAGCACACCCTCAATGTTAATGGCAAAATGTTGTACAACATTTTATGTGCGCAATGTGGCAACGCTGCTTGGAGATGTTTCCTTCTTGCGCTACACGACCAAGAATTATTTCAGGTATGTTACAAGTAAACGTAGAATAATCATGATTGAACTGTCCGGGATTTTAACCTGGACCAATAATATGCAAGTCAGAACAGTCGTAATAAAAATGGTAGGCGCAAGTAATATATCTGTGCAGTGCTAGAAGGGACTAAATACAGTGCTATGTTACCACACTGTGTACATAAAATGTCATCGTGCAACATTTTGCAACTAACACTTTCGTCTTAATTTCAGCCAAGGCTTCGCGAGGTGTGCAGATTAGGCGTTTGATTCTGGACGGCCTGTATATATTAAGGTGAGGCGTCAGAGGCTTTGTTGGCATTACCTTTTTGTGCATTTTTTTCATTTTGTATTATAAATACACTTTTTTGAACAAAGCAATTATTACTCTCTAGTAAATAACACTTCCTTGCGCTGAAATAATTATTGCAGTAAACCTAATCAATAAATATGATGTAAATTACTAAACATTATTTTTTAATCGTGGATATATTGTTGCCGTTTTAAGGTATTCAGGTTATTGGAATCGATAGTTAAATCCGAAAGAGGTTACATATTATTGCGCTAAATATATACATTCCC
>PNEQ01065276.1:24557-77629 GCA_003012365.1 Medauroidea extradentata
AGTGACTTGTGTGCACGTCTGCAGACTTGCTTCACGGTCAGAGATTGGATGTTTTGACATTCGTGTGTTGTGGGGTTTTACACGCAAATCACAGACGTGTGGTGTTACAGTAACCTTATTGTGATTGGTACAGTCAAATGAGAAACGTCACAGTTCAAAGGCACGCTGCCAATATATGTGAAGCAGAACTGCAGACGTGTACATAAGGCACTGGAACAAAGTGGGGCAAAATTCTTTTCGCGAAAAGTTCATGTCTCTACCTATAAGACCAATAAAAATAATGTTATGTTTCGTAAATGACAAACACAACACAGGGACGATGCCCTATGTTTAAACGGATAGAGAAATATCAATAAACATATGTTTCAATAGCATTTTGTACTCTCAGCAATGATCAGTTTACAGGCGCTGGCTAAATATCTGGCAATTAAAACCGAGATACAGTTGTCTGACACTTACACTCAAAACGCTTTCTTTAAAACACATACTGATTTTTACTTCAGGATATGCAGATTGCGGTGGAATAAACCTTACCTTACAACAAAGAAAATCTTGGAAAAAATAGGCCTAGGTTTAGTGTTACATGTTGGCTGATTTTTGAAGATAGTACACAATACGGTTTTAACTAATTATGTAATTAAGGATATTCTGGTTAATTTACTCTTCGGTCGAAACCGAATAATAATTCTTTGTTTTAAAAAAAAATAGCTATCACGGCAAAAAAAACGTTTTAAAGTAAAAGTGCCAAACATATTTTTTGTCTGCTCTAATTTAATCTTAAAACATATTTATTGCAAAAACATAATAATTAAGAGAGCATGGCCTTAAGGGCACCGCCTACCCGCCCATGAGAGGCTCGAAAGCGACGGAGCAGTAAGGTCGACCTTGAAGCGCGCACCATATGCTGCGTCGCCTCAACGAGCCAAGCGCTGAACTAGCGTGCAAGCTTCCCGCCGAACGGTTTTTACTATGGAACGCGGTGACCATGTAATTTTATTGGTGGAAAGTCTGCAACTAAGATCAGTGCAGGTCGCAATCTGAGTTTCACATACATCCTGTTAGTACGTTTTGAAGTACGGAAGTCTGAAAATGCCGTTTTTCGGCATGTTGGAGGGCTTAGAAACAATGTTTTTAATTAGCGTAGTATGTTATCAGTGCGGTTCCGATCTGATATGAAGTATGTTTTGTGTACGTACGTTGGCGCAATGAACACAGTGGGGTAGGCAGCCGCCTTAAGGGACCTCCCTAGATAGACTGCGTTTGTGTGTGTGTGTGTGTGAAGCAGGATCGTTAAGGTTGCCGTTGACCGACGTATATGATACATTATCGCCTCTCCGCGCAAGCTACTCAGCTGGCGTGCAGTTCTTACTATTTGTTATCCCTTTTACTATGGAACTTTAAGCGGTGGCCACAATATTTTATTTACGGCCAGCATAGTTCAAAGTCTAACTGTTGTTTCTATAGTTGTGTTTTTAAAATCCGGTTGTTATTTTCACGTATACGACAGTCAAATGAACCCATTTTTGGTCATTTTGACGGGCACAAAAGTTTTGTTTTAAATAAACGAATTTTTAAAACTATAGTGACCACGGCCGTAGAAGAACATGTCTGGACACTCGCCTATCTAACAATGTACTTTGCTTGACCCCCTTGTTGTTTGGCTGTAGTTCGTCTAGTTACCGAGAATGTCGCACTTTTTGGCGCTGTTTTCCGGGCGGTCGGGCTCAAACTCCGCCCACTTTTTTCCATTGTTAAATTTATAAAGTAAATAAAGATTGCTGGAGCCTTTTCTTAAAATTGTGAGCGAAGAAATTATTTCATAAATTGATAAAGAATACGTTTTGATAAATTGTTTATCTTAGCGGAAAGGAAGTGGGCGGAGTTTAGTCCGACCGCTGTAACATCAGCGCCAGTAAAACACAATATTCTCGGTAACTTGGTGAACTACAGCCAAACAACAAGGGGGTCAAGTTTCCAGGCGAGTGTCCAGACCTGTTTTTCTACGACCGTGATAGTGACATAGTTTAAAGTGTGTCTTCTGCTCGTAGATATAAAATAATATAATGCGCCTTTAGTAGTTTTGCAACCTGCCCCATTCCCACAGAACCCATGAGACACATGTAATATATTGTACATTAGTAGGGACTGGGAAATTTCGCGAATTCAATTTTCTGTAGGCTTGAATCTATTGTACTATGCATACTCAAGCGCCTTCTATTAGTTCATTGATGTCTGTTGTTCCACTGAGTAGCAGCTAGTTGACAAATATTCGGGGCTTGAGTATGCATAGTACAATGGATTCTAGCCTGCAGGTAATTGAATTCGCGGAATTTCCCAGTCCCTATATATAGATGCACGAGTATTTCGCGCATTGATTTTAGGTCAGGTTGAACGTCAATAACGTATACCTCACTCCTCCTCCTGTGATTAGACAAGAGCGGTTTTAACACACATTTGACGACTACAAGCCAGTTATAAATAAGTAAACAAGTCGTGGGGATATCACGTGCAGCACGTTTGTATTGTTAGAAGCCAATGGATATTCGGCTTCAGCCGGTACACGTATAGAACTGAGAAGTCTAGGCTGTTACCAGACGAATACGCGAAATACTCGTGCCTCTACCTATATATTAGACACTTCGTGAGCTGCGGGAAAGATAGCAGAATTATCAAACCCGCGTTTATCAGCTGAGAACAGCTGATTTCTGCAGGCGAGGCAGATTCTGGAGTCAGTCCACAACACGGAGCCAGCGCTCTGTTGTTTACTTGTTTACGCACCGGCTTTCGGCGCAGTAGCACAGCTGAAGTCGTTTCATTACCGGAATGGGCACTTCCCCATTTCCGCCCTGGTTGTTAGCATCCCCCGGCACCCGGGTCAAAAGCGCTCGTGCGCACGCCAACAAACCCACACACATATATACACACACACCAACACACGGGCGTCCGATCTTTGTCGGTCGCAAATGTTGACCGGCCGCCCTAGCACGCGCCTAATGCAATAGCAAATATTGTCACGTTATTGCTGATCATCCTCGGAAGCATTTCTCGGCTCGGTGTGGTGTCCCATGCATCACGACTATCGCTATGCGATGTGTTCTGGTTGGCGAATAGGACGCACGAGTGCGACTGAGTGTTCCTGAACCCTGTGTGTCTACCTTATGACGGGAACAGATTCCACTTCCCGAAACGTCGTTTATACTGACTGTTTGGAAAACTACTGTGTTTTGTTTCGTCTCATCATTTGTGTCGTTTGTTGTTTTTCTGTTCGTGCCCGACATATTTGTGTTTTGTTTAGTCTCATCGTTGTTTTGTTGTATTTCTGTTTGTGTTTTTGTCTCGTCTCATCGTTGTGTCGCATGTCAACTTAGCTATTTTCATATTCTTGTTATTTTCTTTTTATTTTCTGTTTGTTCCTTGTTTTTATCTGACCAGATTCCAGTTTTGGTATTTCATGTTGTGTATGTATCCTGATGACTAAAGCATACTCTGCTTATTTATGTTTTCTTGTATTATTTTTTTAGTTTCCTTTTGACAGTCATATATTTCGCAATGGAGTATGTCCAAGTAAATAAATCCAGTTATATACTCTACTGTGTTTTTGTTTTGTCTTATCGTTGTGTCGCACGTTACTTGGATTATTGATTTTCTGATTATTATGTTTTATTATTTCCATTTATTATCTGTTTGTTCCTTGTTTGATTTGACCCGATTCCATTTTGGAATTTCATGTTGTGTATGTATAGGCTGCCATTGATTAAAGCATACTCTGCTTATTTATGGTTTTCTATTATTTGTTTTGTTTTCTTTAACAGTCATTCATTTCGCAATGGAGTATGTCCAAGAAAGTAAATCAAGCCATGCACTCCCATGGCACAGTTCTTTCAAAGAACATATTTATACTTTATAGGTCTTAAATTAAAATACTATAATTGAATGGTGTTGTGCAAAAGGTATCTAAGGCACATACATAATAACACATATTATTTTACATTTAATGTTTAGTAACTAAGCAACCAAAGTAAGGCAGATGTAGCGTATTTGAAAATGAGGATATATTAATAACAAAATTACAAAAATGTGAGTAGCTATTTGTTTATGTTCTACTTTTATCAACTGTGGGTGGTCTTTTCCTTCACAACAGCATTAGGTTTAACGGGCACTAGATTCTAAAAAATATTGTGATTATACGTTTGCGCGTATTTAGAGCTGGAAGAATACACTATAGTGTTCTCTCACTAAAAACGGGCAGGGCTGTCCAAAAGAGCCTATTTATCATTTTGTAAAACTAATGCAAAATTATTATAAATATAATAGTTCAAATGTTTAAAATTACAGACTGGAAAATTAAAAAATTTATATACATCTTTTTTGCCAAACCTGCAATTAAATATGTTTTCAGAGGAATTATTTCTGATGAACAATTAGTGACACCACATTTTCGTACTTTAACCAGTGTTTGAAACTGTCAATTTGAGAACTGAGGGATTATAAATTTAGGGTGGATAGTTTCGAATCTCATTAAAGGGCATTTGTGCACTGAAAACAGAACAACTGTTGAACTGCACGTGGTTACGTATCGAGTTGCCACACTGTGGTTACCTGCGTTATGTTACGTGTCCTAACACCAAAATCGATAGTTGCAGCTGCATCGCGTGGTATTTGTGAGGCATTTAGAATCTCACGCACGCTTCCTCAACGCCGGCTCGTGAACATGTGTTCTATGTCATTTGATAAGCGAGGAAGTAAGTGAAAATTAAAATGTTACTTTATGACTTGAAGTTATTATATGACTTATTGGTAGAGACCTGAAAATTTCGCATTTTCATTTGGGCAAAGCTAGAAATCCAACAAATGTATGTTTGTGTGACTTTCGCAACTGAGCAGTTGGCTGGAATAAATACCTTAGTGAGAAAACTGCATTACGAGATAATGGCAGGTTTATATTTTTCGAGAAATTCGCTCATATTTTACTTCCCGTCTCTCTCAAATGATTTTCTCTTAATACTAATAAGTAGTAGCTACTTACATTACACGAGTTAATTAGATTCTTTCTATAAACACATTCAAAGATAAAATAGTAATTATTTATAGCATAGTGATACCAGCACAGGTCCAGACGATATTTGAGATAACTGTACAAAAAATTGTGCGTGTCTTCTATGGACACCATGGAACAAGATAAACTGTTTAGTATAATAAAGCATTTATTTCAGCCAACTCCTCAGTTGACCTTTGACTTATTGGACACCTCTGGAAGTCACCGAGCCAATAATAAAAATGTAACTAATACAGACATATATCACGTTAACAGCAAAAATGGCCATGTATGAAGAAAATTATCGTTATTTTTAGAATAATTTTGTAAATACAAAGGAATTGCATTGTGTGATTTTAAATCTTTTAGCACATGATCCATACTATATAATTTCAGTGTAAATTATGTCATCAGTGTAAGTCAGTTGGTTTTTGTTATTAGCATGTTCCCATAACTTGCAACTTTTGACTTTGACCCGCAGCTATGGGAAAACTATGATAGCTAAACAAGTTTCACGAATGGAAACTGTAGTCGAAAGTAGCCTCTGTAAAACTAGCACAACGTCGTACAAATATAAAATTATGCGTTTTTGTCACGTGATCATTCCTAAGGAACCATCTCAGCATTCGCCTGGAGCGAGTTTGGGAAACCTTCGTATAACTAAATCAGGAGTGCCGAAACCGGTGATAGAACACTGGTCCTCCCGAATAACGAGTCCAACGTTGATTGTTGAGCCACCTCGTTCGGTTAAGTAAAAGAGAAAATCACTTATTACCACAGTACGAAAAAACCTAATTTTTTATGTTTTAATGACCGTTCTGTAAAAACTGAGCATAGTAATTTCGTAATTAATTCAGCGCTTTATACCAATGCTTAGAGAGGACGGTATATCGCGAACATATTTTGTGCCAACATACCCTTGAAAACACTGTAGTTTCTTGTGACATGTGTGATTCGGTGTTATAGTTGTAGCAGTCTGCAGACCAATAACCGGCATACAATTTTACAATACCGGGATTCTTATTGGCTCAGTCAAATAGGGTAACAGCTCCAAGTACAAGCTAAATCCAATAATATTCTGGTAATCTGAACGTGTGTTGAAACCCAGAAAACAGTCAAATTTTCCCGTGATGAACCTTCATCTTTACTAACGATTGAAACAAATGATATTAAAATATCAAGTTTCTTTTCTTGTGGTGTTTAATAAAATTTGCTGAAAATAAAAATACGGAAGTATCGGTTTACACAATCACTTAAATTGTTGAGGATAGTAAATTAGACGTATTTAATACTTAGAGCCTGTCTTCTTCTCCTCTTAACATGAATTATAATACAGTTTCAGGTGTTCTTGTACCTAATGAATCCGTTCTACGAGTATACTTTCAGTTATTTGTATGTGATCTTTAGGAATTTTTAATACCACGTTTTTATTTAGGTAGATAATATAATCTTATTTCAAAACCGCGTACCTCTGTATAATTTTGTTTACTTAACTACTGAATGTTTTAATGTATAATAATTGAGTTTTTTTTTAGTTCTTCTTTATTGCGGCTTGGATACTTGCTGCAGAACTCTGTTAAGTTCCTCTTATTATCAGTATATTATTTAATATAGTTAGTTTACTTATTTAATGATTTAGTAAAGCCTATTCTGCAAAATTGCATGCATTGTTATAATTAAGTCACAGTTTCTGCTTACGCAGCTATATGACTAAGTTTAAGAAAAATATGTTTCTTAACTTCATGTTTTAGTATTTGGTGTGAATAAACATTGAACATTTATTAATGTGTTTTGTACACATCTTGGCCCTCTTTTAATATTATTCCACGTTAGAAATACGTACTTGTAATGATTGGAACCTAAATTTGGGAGACATCATGTATACGAGTACAGATCGATATCAATGTGAAATTCATCACCTGATACATAGCTGTCCGTGTAGACTACAAAAAAACCGTATTGCGTCCTGCGGAGAAACATAAAAATAACAAATTGGACAGCTTTGCCCCAGTTACCTCTCTCCCTCTCCAAAAAAAAAAATTCTCTTTTTAACGGGCGAAGATTTCCGTACGAATCTGAACACATGCAGAAAATATACGCTAACATCATTCTCTTTGCATTCCCTCGCGCATTTTATTGCATGTTTTGTTTTTCTTTAGTTTTAACGGTTATGTTGAAATTCGAATATGCCATATGATAAGTAAAAAAAAGTATTTTTAAAAAGTCCAACACACGAATTTTAAATGTAAAGTATTTTGGCCCTATGTCAGAAACACAGAAAGTTCTCTTCAGTGAGTGTTTACCAATTCTCTGAAATGACAAAGAATAGTACATCTTTGTGTACTAGCAGACACAGTTTAACAATTAGTGTTGATATGTCTGAGGTCTTAAGTCGCCTTGTAACTAATGCACACTACGCATGATCACCCTGTGACACGAATCGAGTTAGTTCGCTCCGAGTCACTTGACATTTAAATACTTCAAACAACCTGATACTGGTTGATAATACGGAATATGATACTAAACAACTTTACCAGATTTTGAGTGGCATTCCTATTCCTTCGTCTTTATATCACAGCACTATACATAAGAAAATGACGACAGTAAAATAATATCAATGCTATTTTAATTATTATTTTGAGACACATATGTTAACTTTCATCATGTGGTTTTGCTTTGAGTAACAAGCTGGAATCTGTAAAATTATAGAATAATTTAGTAGAAAATGCCCCATTATATAATGTTTTGAAAATGCTCTATATCATATTTGATTCACTGCGACTTTGCTTTAAAATATTAAGTTGCAATTTTTCATGGCATGAATGATATTAAGGCATTTTGAAACATTGTGTGGTGTGTAGGTCGGAAATAATAAAACATTATTCTTTCCTGGAAATAAATGGGTATGCGTTTCCAAGGTTTTCATGTTACACTATCGTCCTATCGAATAGCTGTCACAGTTCAAGAAATAAAAGTTTTTTTTTTATCAGAGATTTTCTTTTATTGAGTTAATATATGGATCACTTTTCCTCTAAATTTTCATAGAACAGTTTTACATGCAAATCGTTAATTTACAATTTTGTCAGTTATCTAAAGGAAAGATTTTTTTACGTTCAGGACCTTTTAATGCATATATCAACACTTATGTAATTCATTTCGTAAGAGTATAATAAATAAAAAATATTCTTTTGTAAAATAGTGAATAATTAATGGTGACTCAGATCATAGGAATATCATATTAATTTCGCTTTCAGAAAATTTTTGTATACATTTGCAATCATTTGTTATAATGCGTTTACATAATACGTTACCTTAATAGTAACTTTCCTTTTAAATACTTGTAAAAAATTTAGTTTCACTGTTGTCTGTAAAGTTAACACTGCTACATCTATAGGCCTATACGTAAATATTGATCTTAAATAGCTCCGTATACTGGGAAATGAAATAGATTTTAATTATTAAGGAATAACATACTCCCCAATGTAATCATATAATCGCAAATATACTAACAATGCCGAATTATAGCCCTATTATTACCATTAAATTAGTATTGCTTCAATTATACTGAACCCGTTTGATATATTGAAAGATAAAGGAAATGTAGATAATTAGAATAATTAATGAATACAATTAATTCACCAGCCTTGTTTGTAGCGCTCCGACCACTCACTAATTTTTCCAAAGGTCGTTCCTATTAAAGTGAGTCTAAACTGTAGGCGTTTATTCCAGAATATTGAAGAGTGCAGAAAATGTAACATAAAAATTTCAGGTGGCTAGAAATAGTTTTCTATTATTTAGAATATTCGTAAATATTATTGTACTATTCGCCTATACAAAACAATATTATAAAATATATATTAATATTGGATGAGTTCTTTGTTTTTTCAAACGTTTTGACATTTTCTTTATACAATTCCAATTTCTAGCATGTATATAGCTTTAGAATTTTTCTTTGTTAAAATAAACCACGCGAAGTAACACAAAGGTAACAATTTGGACTCCCATTCACGAGAGCCGGGCTTCATTTTCGGCTCCGGCTACCCTGAGTTTGGTTTATAAAGGTTTCCCTAAATAGTTTCAGGCAAATGCTGGTAACGTTCCTTAACATTGACAATGGCCCATTCCTCTCGCATTTCCCGTCCTAGTGCAATTTCGAGTGCGACAATGTTGGCGACTAAAAGTAAAAGCGAAATAAAAACGTAAAAAAATATTTGGTTTAAATGTTTTTGAAACTTAACTCTGGATGGTTCGGGTTAAAGTAAGCACGTTTGAAACCCTTGCTATTTTTCATTATTGATTTGAGATTATTTATAATTTCCTGCCACTTTTCATTATAATCAAAGCACCCTTGTAAACAATCAAAGTGCATAGATTATATCATACTCAAAATGTAGCTCTTCAACTATTGTTCTAGACAGTATTGACCTATAACCTCACGGGTAACCATCAATGAGAAAGTAATAGACGAGAAGTTAAGACTACAAGGAAATAAAATGCCTAAACACGGTACTAAAGACATCCTTCGTTTTCAATATATCCGGGATGAAACGGATTAAGAACGAGAGCATCCTCTATCTTCGCTCTTCACAAAATACACTGCAAGACACAAACCATAATGGTTTTCGCAGAACATTGCTTTTTAAACAAACGTTATACTCTCATGTTTTAAAACTGCGTTCTCGTTAACTAGATTATCATTTCAATTAAACTTCTCTTTAATCTTAACTGGTAAGCAATAAGGTCATATGCATGCAGAAACGTTATTTTCCCAGTACCTATTCGTAAAATTACCTTATAAAATGAATTAATATTACACATTATTTAAGGGAAATGTATCCAAATTAGTAACTGATTATGGTATTTAGCTTGTAAGATAAATAACCTTAATTTTGTACAGAGTATATTCCGAAACCACAAAGATATGGGTTCTGATAGCAATATTATATTTTCTCAGTTATTTATTCAATTTAATTGTTAGACATTAGACGGCAATTTCTGCAGATATGATAGCTATGCTTTATCATTTTCCTTATACACATGGTTAATAAAATTTTATTTTAGAAATATGGTAACTGAAGTCACTAACAAACAATCGAACACAGGGAACTGTGTTTTAATTATGATAGCCCGGAAAAATCAATTTCTTAAATTCTGATTTACGATTGCTATACATTTGACGTATGTTGGGTCACTTAACTAGTACTGCTGTAAGACATTTCTTGGAAGTGTGAGATTATTGTTAAAAGTCAAATTTTAAATATGCAAATGAGTACATGACTCGTCTTATTAAAAATAAAATGCTTGCTCTTAACAAGCATTTTTGCTGCGTGGAAACTAAACAATTTCATGTAAAAAAAAAAGACAGTAAAACAATGGAATGCTGAAGTTATATGGCGTAAGTCAAGACAAATTAAATTATTTTACGAAAAAAATACCAACTGTTCCAATCCTGTGGTTAAAATCATATTCCAGATGTATATTGATAATTTTAATTGGTTATTGTAGTGGTAGGAAGTATTAAATGAAATCTGAATTATTAAAATCTAAATCACACGACAAGCTTCTCTTTACTTTCATTGTTACACAATGCTTTAACAAGTAAGTTGTGTGTCCCAGACAGTACGTTGGATTACAACGGAAACTTGTGGCCATGTTGAACGTTTACTTCTTTAAAAAACAGTGAAACGTAGTAAAATTTTCCGGAACCTTTACCCGCTTTAAAGGAAGTTTGTAACTCGTTACACATTTAACTCGTAATTATAAACCTCATACGCTATTCACTGTTAATAATTCTGTACGTTTCTAAATTGCTGAAATATTAACTAATACCAAGATAAACAAGCTCACATTTAAAACTAATCCTATTCTTTCATTGCTGTAATAACATGATTGCAATACACAATCGTGTTATTTTTGGTCCAGTTGCCAATGCTTTCACTATACGGTCTCAATGATCCCACCATCGACCTCAATGCATTTGTCATCTTGCCGAAAAAGAAGACGTGTTGACCGTCAAAGGTCATCGTGACGTTCCCATATTACAGTAAAAGCATTCATTATGCGAGTGAGCAGTTAGTCTTGTTTATTAACTTTACTCCTTTAGACTTCACACAACCCGTCAATCTAAGGGGTTGATGTCGGGAGACATTCGTGGCCAGAAAATATCACTACTACGACCAATCCACCGATTAGGAAATGGAAATGCCCCCTTATCTGGTGCAAATAATGAGGAAGGCGGGATCCATCATACTGGAGGTACATAACCAAAGGAACATCCTCGAGAATTTCAGGTAATGTACACTACAATAATTGTAGGTACCTTGCCCCACTCACACGATCGTCCAAAACAATTGGACCTATCAGCCGATCATCCAACATACCACAACGTGTACATATTAATTGAGAAACTTTCTTGAAAATTTGGATCTACAGTTCCATACGAGTCGACAAATGCGTTGATGTCGATGGTGGGTTGTTTGAGAACTTATTGTGAAAGCATTAGCAACTGGATCAAAATTTATATGGTTGTGTATTGTAATCTTGTTATTACAGTTATGGAAAAGAAAGATTGGTGTGTTATTATTTGCGTATTACAGTTTCTCTGTAACTGAAACGAGGAACATAACTGCAAATAAAACTGTAATAGTAATTTTAGAGCTTATAAATTTTTGCAATCGAATGTGGCTATGTTGGCAACAGTCCCGGATTGACCCCATGTTAATATGGCTTTTTTGATCACAATGACCAGTACTATCACATCCTAGAATATTGCCGTTTACTCCTAGGACATACTGTATATAAATATGTGTGTGTAAATGTTATATATTTAAATATATATTACATATATACACACACATATAAAATTAAATAACCACTGTGTACCTATGGGTGTCACAATTATTTGTCTATCTTTCAGGAATTTATTACTTTTTATTTATACGTCTATGTTAGCTAATATTGCCCATTGTTGTCTTTCCTATTTTAGTCCACCCAGGTTTAATAAGACTACCACTCAGCGTATCACTGGCGTATGTTAAACTCACAATAATTTAGTTACACCGCTATAATTATTCAAATTATTGATCGACGATATTAGAACCACTGATTTTAGGTGATAAGTGTTTTCTACCATGAAACAGAGCTGCAGATGTGCACGTAAGACACTGAAAATGATGGAACAAAATATTTTTCACAAAAAAATAGTCAGGGGGTTTAGAAATGGTAGAATGATTTAAGTCTTCTAGTTTTATTTTTTAACTTTATACTATTTATGGATACAGCCCACAATTTTTCGCGGAAAGAATTCTGCAACAGTTTATTTCAGTGCCTATATGCACATATGCAGCCTTATTTCAGGGTCACTGGCAGAATGTATTATTGCACAGACGTGGCTCATTTGTCTGTGCCAACAGCAACAAGGTCACTGCGACATCACACGTCTGTGATTTGCGGGTAGAACCCTAGACGCTGAGATTAAAACAGCCAATCACTGACCAAACAGCAGGGCTACGTATGTGCACTTAAGGGCGCGATTCACCTCTGTTTTCAATTTATTTTTTTTATTTTTATATTTGTACCAAATATTTTTTTCTTATTTTATACATAAATTGTGATTAAATCGTCCTCCTATGAAATTTTTGTATCTCTCATAGTTTTTGCGTAGTGAGTCGTAAACATCAAAATTTGGACTTTACGGTTTTAAGTACGCCACTAAAACCAACAGGTATACCAAACTGAAAAAAATTCACAATATATAACAATATTGTAGGCTATGATTTTACATATATAAAAACCAAATAATACATTTGTTGCATTACTTAAAAAAATTAATTTTTTTTTTTAATTTTCATTTCAAAATTCAGCATTTTTTATTAAATACAACAGTATTTTATTTTTTGTTTTTATACATGTCAAATCATAGCCTGCAAAAATTTTATACACTGTGAATTTCGTCGGTATGGAATGCCAGATGGTTTTAGTGGCGTACTTAAAACCATGAAGTGCAAATTTTGTCCTTTACGACTCATTACGCAAAAACTATGAGAGATAAAAAAGTTTGCTGAGTGGAAGATTTAATCACAATTTATGTCTAAAATGAGACAAATAATATCTGGTACAAATATAAAAATAATTAAAGACGTTGAAAACTGAGGTGAACCTCGCCCTTAAGGCTTTGAAATAAACTGTTGCAGAATTCATTTCGTGAAAAATCGTCGGCTCTATTTATAGAACACTAAAATATCCACAACCCTTTTCCGTTCGGGTTTTGTTTTTGCTACCTGGTGCGTAGAACAACACTAACGGTGGAAAGACTTGGAACAGTGAAGCAGGTGAGTGTGATGTAAGACCTGCATGGAAGCTATGATGTACTCTAAACACGTCAACATTATAACACAAAGCCTATCGGTGCATCCAGGCAGCATATAACGGGACAGTACTAACTCCCAGAATACACACAGAGAATCATATTTTTCCCGAATACGTCCGAAGTAGACTTATCTATGTGAACAATTGCCCCCTCCGTAATACCTACGTCAGAACACGTAAATAATCACAATATTTATTTCAGGTGATTGCTACTTTCACTATTTTTTTCTTTTAAAAGGAATTGTTTTGTTTGTTTGTTAACACTTACGGTACGGAACTTTTAAAAAAATTTTAATGAACCGATTTACAATGAAATCAACACGCAATCTGCATATGCACGTGGGAATTCGACGAGAAAAAATAATAAAATGGTAAAAGGTATAAACAATGAATTATGAAGATTGAATACAGATTTCTCAGAGTTGCAATTTCCGAAATATAAATTTCGTCAGTACATTTACCTTTACAACGTACTAAATGAGACAATTTGTTAATGACATGAGTTAGTACAGATGCACTATTTCAGTTATGAAATTTATTTTTCATTGCATGTGTTGTCGGGTGAAGGTACGTCTTCTGCAATATTAAATAAAGGCGAAAATCAACGAGGCACTACGAGCGGCGTAGGCCGGCACATGTATTGCGATATCGCCTCTACGGCCAGAGTGGTAAACGCGCACGCAGTGTTCCCGCCGTATCGTTTTTCCTGTGGGACTTTAAGCGGTGACCTATCATTTTATTGAACGCGTCACTGTAGAAAAGTATAATGTACTTGCAGACCTCAATTTAGAACAAATCCGTTACATATATCTTGAGATACAACCGCGTGAAAAAGCCGAGTATAGTCAAGTATTGAGGGCTTTAAAATAATGCACCCAACGTGCGTGTTGTCTTGAAAGTCACATTCACAAGTAGTCTCAAGTGTGTTTTATTTTCGTAGATAAGCATTGTGCACTCACATTCACTGGTCTCTGAAGAAAAAACGTAACTCCGAACACGCTGCACGTAGTTTGAGCGCCAGCCAGGCGGCCGCCTTAAGGGCGCTGCCTACCTGCGCGTGAGAGCGACAGAGCTGTAAGGTCGAGCTTGAAGCTAGCATCAAACGCCGCGTCGCCTCAACGAGCCAAGCGCTGAACTAGCGTGCAAGTTTCCCGCCGAACGGTTTTTACAGTGGAACATTAAGCGGTGACCATATAATTTTATTGGTGTTAGTCTGCAACTAAGTTCAGTGCAGGTCGCAACCTGAATTTCACATACATACGGTTAGTACATTTTGAAGTACGGAAGTCTGAAAAGGCCGTTTTTAGCCACGTTGGAGGGTTTAGAAATAGTGTTTTTAATGAGCGTGGCGTCTTAACAATGTGATTCCGACCTTGTCTGATGTCAGTTTTCTTTTCGTACGTTGGCACAATATGTACACGTGGAATATTTTCGTAGAAAAAAAACCTGTTTAGGAATACACTGCAACACATTTGAAGCGTGGGGTAGGCGGCCGCCTTAATAATTCGTATTTTGTATACCAGTTACAATGCCTGATCTCAATTGTCCGGAGAAGGGATGAGGGTTGCAAATCTTACCTTGGACTGCACCTTGTTCATATGTCCTTCTCCTATCCTTCTGGTTCGCCAGGATATCCAGACAGCACCGCAGTAAGAACGGAAGTAAATAAGGAGAATGGCGAGTGAAGCTCAGGTGAGCGGGGTACTTAATTCGTCCCGCAGTTTCTTCATTAAATGCGAGGCAGCGCGCACCATGGCTACTCAGGAATCACGAGGGCGAGAGATAAGGAGAAGCTGGGTAATGGAACCAAGACCTTTGCTTCCTCTGCTGCAGCGACGAATGGAATAATAAGGGAAGGAATGGTAAAGGGGGGAGTGGATTCGCCACCAATACCCACGCAGCTTCCACTGTGCTAGTTTCCCTTGAATTTACTGCTCCGCTCCTACTCTTCAAACCTACGCCCAACAACCTTGCATATAAAAGAGATTACCGTAGTAGGATTCCTCTCCTCGAAAAGACGGCGCTTATAATTACATCTGCAGTTTTGTCGCCAAAAGATTTTTGCAACATTTAGTTTCAAATCCTTACGTGCATGCACATCGGTAGCTGTGCTTCATGGTTATTGGCAGCGTGCCTTTGTTCGGACACGTCTCTCATTTGACTTCACCGTGGGGCAATTGTAGGGACCCTTAATTTCCACGAAATTAATTTCGCCTCAGTTTATTTCAGTTACTTACGAGCACATCTGCAGCTCTGCTTCATAATCAGTTACTCGACGTCTTAGCTCTGACGTGTCTTGGGGTTTTTACTGGCAAATCACATACTTGTGAAGTTGTAACGTTATTGTGATTGGCTGAGGCAAATGAGGGACATAACTCTACAAAGACACGCTGCCAATAACCATGAAGTAGAACTGTAGATGTTAACGTTACGGCCAAGATCTTTCATTTATTTCAAACAACAGTAAATAACTTGAATATTTTTTAAACAAATGCTTTGAAAAACTTTGAGACTGTGTACAGTCATACAATACACAATTTTGCCAGGGCGGTTTTTTAAAATAATGTATCGTTTGCTAGTAAAAAATTATTTTGCTTCATTTTGGCTTATTTTGACAACAAAATATGTGCTACTCAGGGGCAAAAATCTAAAAATCTGTTTGGTGTATTGAAACAGAAAAACTCAGATGAAAACTATGATATATAAGTGTTAAAATTACCTGAATGAATTTTTGATATCTGTATTAATTTGCGTTAAAAATATTTTTGAAACCCCTGCTAAACTAAAGAGCGAGGTCTTAAGTCACTGAAAAAAGTGGGGGCAAAATTCTTTTCACGAAAATCAGGGGTCCCTAGGCAATTTTGACACCATACGTCTGTGATTTGCCAGTAGAATATCAACACAAGCAAGTGTTAAAATATCCAATCACTAACTAACCATGAAGCAAACTGGCAGTGCTTAGAACATTCTGTCTTCTGTGTTCCTGTGGAATGTGTTTCAACTGCGTGTGTTTCTAACATCAGACAGATTCCCTAAAAGAACATATAATAAGTACACAACTCGAATTCTGGGCTGATTTGGAGACGAACATGTTAGTGGCAAAATGTCGTACGACGACATTTTAATGTGGCAACATAGCACTGTATTTGGTTCCCCTCTTGCGCCCCTCAGACATACTGCTACTGTTCTGATCTGCATGTTATAAGGTGAAGGTCAAAATCACTATGCACTCTTAATTAACACACAATAACATTGTAACTCTCATATGAGCTATGTAACAGTATAAACTTAAACTAAACCAACGATGTACTTCATTTGTAAAGCGAAACACAGTTGTGGCAAAATTCTCCGTTTCCTGTACCTACGAGCGAATGCTTTAGTATCCAATTATTAGGGATAGCTGATTTTCACGAAAAGAGTTTTGCCCCATTTTGTTTCAGTACCTTACGTACACATATGCGGTTCTGCTTCGTTGTTATTGGGCAGCGTGCCTTTATGATGAGACTACTGTCATTTTACTGAGCCAATCGCAGTGAGGTTACAGCAACACCACACGTCTTATGATTGGCGGGTAGAACCACACAGTTAGCGAGAGTTTAAACATCCAATCACTGGCCATGAATCTACCGACGCACATGAAAAATGTTCTTGTAATTGAGGTTATGATTTGTCTGGGCTTTCAGATGTATTGTTACTGACCATTGTTGCAGTCTAAATAGAACATAATATTAATATCATGCAATTTCCTCTCTTACAGCAAACATATAAAAGTAAAATGGAGTTAATTTTTTAACTATACGAAAATGTGTTGGTGAATAAAACTTACAGCACGAAAGACCAACAATTCAGTTTTGTATCTTGGACAAATATTATGACTCACAAGTTATCAAGTAAACATTTTAGCATAGTAGCAGTAAATAAGTTACTTGTGTGGATTATTGTAGGAATTTATGATCTGATGAATCTGGATGTACTGTCACATTTGGTTACTCAAAAACTTTGAACAGTTCTTCAAAATGCAAATTTGTCTGCTACAAAAAAATTTTTTTGGTTTCAGAAAAAATAATTTGCGGAATTTAACGCTTAGAGTGTTGACGAAGTCATAAGATTTCTAACACGCTTGCGAATATATTTTTATTATTCCTATAGGGGAGGCTATATCCTATCTTTCTTTGAAACTACATGACGCCCCTAAACGGCGCTAAATACCTCGATGTTAAGCACTGACCAAAATCTCTCATTCACTCACTCATTCGCTCTGTGAAACTTGTTTTTAAATTGTATCCTCATTTTTTTCAGTTAAAAAATTATATGGTTTTAACTAATAATTTTCTAAAGAATTTTTCATTAGCAAACTTGTCTACAATAAATAAAATATGTCTTTGTGTAGAAAAAGTGTTAGGTTGCACTGTAAAAACTATTTTCAACAAACTTGGGATTTTACGACATCCGCTGATTTTCACGTTTTAATTTATCGCAAATGGTACAGAAACCAGGAATCAAGGTGTATTCGAAATGTTATTCCAGTCATTAATTTTAAAGAGCCATAATTCTAATATTATGTTTTTATTACCATAGTGTTTGCTAAAGGCATGCTGTTAGCGACATTGTAAGACTGGGATTATAAGAAACACAACAACGCAATGACGCTAATATAAGAACATATTGTTCATATAATCACTTTGTAGTACTCCAGTCGTTGTCAACATAACCACACGAAATTGTTTATTTATTTTTACATATGGCGAAGTTAAGGAAGCATTTCGTTGCCTAAACCAAAACACAGTAGTTACAACTTTTGAAATAATTTTCAAAATAAGTTTTACAATAAGCATGGCAATTGTCCTTAAAATTACAAAACGTAGAGTACATTGCTGATCAACATAACTGAAAAAGAAAGAAAAAAACATTACTAACAATACATTGCATAAGCCATTCACCCTACAATCATACATTCATACCGATATCAAGAGACACCATTCACTGTGCACACTGAATTATAAAATCAGTTCTCATAATTTTCAAAAGAGCTCTTTTGAATGTGGATTGAACCTAATGTTTGTTTTACAGAATACTCAAGTTTATTTCAGGTGCGCAGTGCAGAAACAACAAAGGATTTGGAATAAGAATTGTTGCGATGCTTTAGATACATGTAAAGGCAGGGCGGCTTTCAAACGGGTACCATAGGCCAGGGTTGCCTAGGGGTCCGACCTCTCGCCTCCCACTAAGGCCGTACGGGTTCGATTCCCGGCGGGGTCCGCCCCTGGATTCTCGCATGTGGGAATCGTGCCGGACGATGCCGTTGGTGGGCGGGTTTTCTCAGGGATCTCCCGTTTCCCAAGTCCATTCATTCTGGCGCTGCTCCATACCCACTTCATGTCACCCTCACCAGCGTACAAGACCTCTATGTTAAGCGCTAACTAATATCTCTTCACTCACTCAAACGGGTACCATTTTGTTTGGCGTGAGTAAAACTCTAACTTGTTTGTTGAATAGTGAAGAGACTTGGAATAATAAAACATTTCTTAAAATTAGTAGGCTATGTCCTTTCGGTCTACTTTTTAGTCACTGACAGATTTTTATAGTGACGTGAAACACGGTCCCGTCTTTTAAGATTAAATAACGCACCAAGTATTCAGAATATTCTTCGTAAGATTAATTCTTCCAAAATTTTCTGCTCATACTATGTTATGTCATACTAATTTAGGAAAGTTAATTGTTAACAAAAAATAAGCAAAGCCGTTTCTTGTACATATACAACACCGTGGCATAAAGATTAAATTAGACTCTTTAGAGGGCACGCATGGAAATCATTTTCGGAACACAAGTGTGATACACGGGCTGAAAAAGCAGAGTTTCGTGCCTTATATATTTTTTAACAGACAGGCATATAAAGATTGCGCACGTTCGTTCAACTTTAAGCTCCTTACGTCTATTAACCCGGAGTTAATTTTTCCTCGGAGCGAACGGAACCTCGCGCCTGTACTTCCCTGCCTCGTGTTGTGGGTCAGAGGAAGGGAAGGACCTGGTTGGCAAGCGATCGAGGCTTAATTATTCCTCGCGAGATAAGCATCGATCGCTCTCGTCAACTCGTTAATAAACACGTGAGTGTGGTGGTGTTTGTCGTCGCCTCCTCAAACTCTGGCGACAAGCGTCTCGTCTCATTCACCGTTGCAAAACAAATGACTAACAGCAGAATCCTTGCTTATCGTACTGCACTGTCGTAGACATAACGCCGTTGAAATATCACGACTTAAAAATCTTAGAATAAGACTAAACAAAAACACAAATTAGCGAAAAACGAAGGAAATATTGAGAAAACAGGTCTAGATTGGCTGTAGTCAACATACACTGAAAAAAATACTTATTAATCACTGCAAAATATTTTGTTGGAATGGACCTTACCAAATTTTTTTGTAGTGACCTCAAAAAAATTTTGCTGTCCCCAATAAAATTTTGCAGTGACTACAAAAAAATTTTGTAACCACTACAAAAATATTTGGTAAGGTCCATTTTAACACAATATTTTGCAGTGACTAATAAGTATTTTTTTTCAGTGTATCCACAAACCAGAACATGAAAGATACTGTAAGGAATTAGTCAGCAATAAATAAAGGGAAATAAAATAAACCTAAAAAAATCGAAATACAAAACAAAATAATCTATAAAACTCAGGACACCAAAATTTTGACAGCACGCATAACACTGGGATGAAGACAATTATGGACACAAGATAGGATAACGACGACACCACAGACAACAGACTAGACGACACAACGATGAAGAGACAAAATAACACTACAGATTTCTAAAGTAAAACTTTTCACGACATTTCAGAGGTTGACATCTGCTCCCGTCTTGAGCTGAAGTAAAATTGAAAACTTGAAAAAATTGGGCAGTATTTACAGTCTGCTCCTAGAGCGACCATTGGCAGTATGTGTGTTGACTACAGCCAAACTAGGATTGATTGCCTTAAGCAAGCAAAGGAAAATGATTCAATGTAATTTAAACCTGTAATGCTACAAACGAAAAAAGCAACTACACAGAACACAAACAATCAACATTATACAATGTTTATAAATCCTTTTAAAATTTCGTAACAACAAAGTTGTGAAAAAGTATAAAATGTGTACAGAAGAAGAAATTTTGGAGTAGCAGATGAATCATGACTAGAGACACTGGAAAATCGCGAAAATATTTAACATAGTCTCCAATAAACTGTAGTATCTCAATCATGCCACGTGTGAACAGTTTTCTGGCAAATCACACATGTTCTGTGTTAAAACTGCACAGTTCTAATTGGGTCTGTTGAAGAGAGACACAGATCTTCATATAAACGATAGCCTATATAAGTGCAAAACCTTCAGTGTTATACATAGTATGTTGGAGCCTAGCAAACAATCAACTTTTCCCGCGATATACCAGTGTCTCTAATCATGACCTTTTAGCGAACTCAGTTATTTTTAGATTCTAAAATAAAATAAAATAACGTGTAATTGGGTTGAAAGCGAACACCTGGAGTAAATTAATTTGTTCCGCACTCATAAAATTAACTCTTTTTTAAACACGGGACATATTTAGCAGCCAGAATCATCTCGATTAGTGCTTGAACAGCAATTTACACAAGTTAAGGTTTGATGACAATATTTCCTGAAATTTTAAAATTTAGTATGTTCTGTAGTCCTTTACAGCTAAGATTTATAGCTGATTGGGTGCATTAAAAATTCACATTTAAAACAAATAAAATTGTACTTTATCCTATACTGGAATATATAACATTAGAATCAGTGTTGTAAACCTTGAGCAATGTAAACTAGTTCTTCTGTAATGCTATACGTACGTCGCAAATTGTACTTCTTTCTGGTATTGCAAGAAAATAAATTAAAAATATTTATTTCGACCATCCACTAATTCATAGGGTCCGCGATGGCCAAGGGGCCAAACCTCGCGCCTCTCAACAAGGCAATCCGGGTTCGATTTCTGGCGGGGTCGGTCTTCGGATTTTTGCATATGTGGGAATCGTGCCGGACGATGCCGCTGGCCGGCGGGTTTTCTCGGGGATCTCCCGTATTCCCCACCCATTCATTCCGGCGCTGCTCCATACACACATCATATCACCCCTCACCGACGCTAAAGACCTCGATGTTAAGCGCTGACCAAAGTCTCTCACTCGCTCACTAATTCGTACCTAAATAAACTGGGTTTTCTTTTGGGTACAAGTTAGTTAGCGTGACTTTGACAGTTGGTTTGTGACTTACTGGAAACACCGGGAAGTAGCTAAGCCAATATTAAAAATGAAACTACTACAGGTCCTTTCAACTACGTCAGCGAATAGCCAATTGAAAATTACTGATTGACTGATGTTCATAAATTATTGGAGGCTAGCCTAAAGGTAAATGATCCCGAGAATTTTTCTGGTCTCTTATCATTAAGGAACTGTTTTTCTCGCTATTTTACATTATTAGAGTTCTCACCATTTTTTGTTCGGAAGGTAAAACAAGGAAACAGCGACTCATATTATGGAACTCAGATTGAGCTAACCTTCAGAGGCAACAACGGAAGAATACGTAATAATTTTGATGACAGTGATCGTTTAAACGAATTACTTGATTAACGTATGATGTTACATGAAAATGTGCAGGAAAATAAATAAAAAATATCTTACCCCTGTTACTTGAATTATTCCAGTACACAGAGAAAAATGTTTGGTTGATTCAACCGTGTATATGTTTCTGATGTCCAAACAAGCGTGTAATAGCGTGTAATAGTTGGAGCAACCAAATATTTGGTTGCCTGGCAGGTACTGTTATCCCAAAAGGATGGTTTAGTCCAGTTAAGAAGGCGTGGTACATAATTCAACGCTAAAAGCATTAATCTATAACTGTAGGTTTCTTGAAGGCAATTTACGAACATTAAACAATAGCAATCGTAGACAATAGTTTTAGCCAACCTTTTAAACGAAATTGTTTCCAGTGTTACGAACTTCTGAGGAACAATCTCTGACGCTGGAACCTCGTGCAATTAACTGCGGTGCTAGAGATCACGCGTAACGAATTAGTAATTCTGGATAAATATTTACTCCTAATGTTGGCAAATACCATTATCTAGAATTGTCATTGATTATTTTATCATTATTGGCTTCGACAAAAGCGTAGAAATCAACTGATGTTTTCAGCATTTATTTATCTACCACGCACTCTTAAATATACATTTTGTTAGGACAACATAGCCAATATTTGGAGCATTTCATATGTTGTTCAGCCAACAAATCCTTTGTTGAATCAAATACATACTTGTTTAGCCACATACATATATATATATATATATATATATATATATATATATATATATATATATACGGTTAAATCAACCAAACAGTTTTCTCTGTGCAGAAATTTCAGAAAACAAAATATCAAGTACAACAATATGGCTGTTGAATGGGAGTCCTATTATAATGTTACTATTCTACGTTGTTTCGTGTTGAGCATAGAACCAAGTTTGTAAGGAGATGACATTCTTTCTCAATTTAGAATTTTTTTTTTTTTTTCGATTCCGCAAAACGTGGGAGGTGATACCTTCCGATGCAGACCTCCTGGCACGAAAAGAACGGGGAGACAGAAAGAAATAAAAGACAGAAAGATTAACGACACTTCTTCACTGTATTTCCTACATTCCACTTTTTCCTCTCCCCTTCCACGCGACTGTTATCTGCAAGAACTTCTATTTTGCGCTTCACTCGTGTGGAAGTCGTAAAACTCACCGCAAGTCACTATAATCACCGCAGACGCCATCTTTAAAGTAGGAGTTGCAGCTGCAGGTTCGGCTAAGTCTAGTTACGCAGTGTCACAAGATACCAAGTTCCGAAGTAAGGCAAGGTAAGGGTCTTTACATTTAAAAAAAAAATCATTGTGAACGCTACAAAATATTTTGTCATTATACAGCTCGACAAATTTTTATGGTTACCAACATACAATGTTACTCACAGTTTTATCTGTGGCTTTCTTTGTTAACGGTGCCTCTTAGCCGAAGCCATCCCGGTGCCCGGCCCCCATGGGCTAGAAGAGAGATCACCCTCTGCCACGCAGTGGACTTTAGCTAACAGTCAGTTGGAACCGCCCAAACCCTTTGACGGAACACTGATCTGCGCCTTCTTCCTCCTTCCAAAGGAAAACAGAAGCTAGCGGGAGAGCCAACGGCCACCTATCCCTGGTTCTCGCCCACTTACCTGTCCCCCGACTGAGATCCTCAGCTCAGTCACCTCTTGGTTTGAGTCGGTGACCAACAACAGATTTTGCTTCCCCAAGTGAAGTATTACACTGATTACAAAAAAAAAAAAATATCTACCAAAAACTTAGTAAGATCCATATTCGCCAAACCTTTTCCGGCAACAACAGAACATTTTTTTCTATGTATCGTCGATAGCGAGGTCATTTGAGACGTTAACACAAGTTGACACAACGTCAATAATACTGGGAGCTGACTTGGACAAGGCCTTTATTATGCGACGATTCCAGCACTCGCCAAAAGCGGTTTGGAGAAAACAATGTTAAACCGAAATATGGGTGATTAAGTGATATGCTGTGGACATACTTCATTGCAGTGCTATGTTGTCACAGAAGCCGAGAGTGAAGTATTTTCGAAGTCTGTTACGAATCTGGTCGAGATTGGTTCACAAGAATGCCAGAAAACCCGTAACTAAAACTGGCAAAAACTTTCAGGTTCAACATGTTAAAACAAACATCAGGCTCCAGAAAACCAAAAGTGTTATTATATGTAATTCGGTATAGTCTGAGAAGTAAAATTTAACTTTCGAAAAATATTACTAGCCGTTACTGCATATTATTCAACAATAACGACAGTTGCCTTACTCACACTCTGGTTGGCATTAAATGTCCAAACATAGTTCCCTGTATTTTCCAACATAAATAAAACCACATTAAAATAAAGTCAACGGAAATCGACATATTTGTATTTCACAAAATATTATTTTAGTAAACTAGAAAGGTTACTACCAACTGCGTAATTTATCTTACATGCGCAAATATCAAATGACGCGTCTAGAGAGTTCAGGCAGAAAATATAACGTTATCAGGGCTTTTTTTTTAAGTAGTCACACTACCCTGAACCATTTAAACTAAGTAGCATTGAATGGTACAAAGTTGTACAGTGTTTCACTGAGTAGCACTGAGTTGCACTAAGTTGAACCTAACCCAGTCCAACACAACCTAATCTAACTTAACATAACCAAAAGTAATTTAACCAAACCTAACCCAACTAAAACCTAACCCAACTTAACCGAACCCATCAAACATAACCCAATTTAACCCAACTTAACACAACCTAACCTAACCCAACATAACTTTACCCAAACTAACCTTACCCAACCTAACCTAACCCAACCTAATCTAACCGAACCTAACCCAACCTACTTATATCCACTAAGTTGAACTAAAACAAACTAACTTCATGTGCATTGCATTTAGTCGCACTAACGTGCACTAAGTTACATAACTTGCATTAAATTGCACCTATTTGTAATTATTTGCACTAAGTTGCACTACGTTGCCCCTAACCTAACCAAACTCAACCTAACCCGGCTTAATTTAACCAAACCTAAGCTAATAAAACCTAACCTAACCCAACCTTTCCTAACCCATCCTAACCTATGTATCTAATAATGTTTTCTCAAAATGGCAAAAATCAGCCAACTCTTGGTTTTTCTGAGACGAAATAATACTGCAGTAATATATGTCTACAATATTCCCCTTGGATATTCATCCCATTGCAAAAACCTTTCAAAGAGTAAACCAAAATGTCGGGAAACGGGAATCGAAACCTGGTACTCCAAAAATCGAGTCCAGTGTCTTACTTTTCCGCCAACTCGCTAAGTGCGTAATGATTATTACATTTCTAATTTAACCACGCCAGATACATCAATATTGAATGCACACATTTTAATTCTTCTCGAGGTATGTCGGAAACAACATAATCACGATTTTAAATTTGAATATTTATTCAGAGATTTAGTTTGAAACCATGCATGCTAAATTTTCTAGAAATGAACATAAGACGTTTACATACTCCAAGCTGTGAGTCGTAATTCAGTCGAATTCGGGACTCGGCAGAAATACGCCCCTGATACGATACGCTGAACAAACCAAAACAGAATTATCAGGATTAAGGACGTTGACCCGTAAAAATTCATCATTTTATAGTTGTACCATGCACTGCTCAACTTTTACACATAAGATAAAATGTCATTTCCCAAACTAAAAAAAATTGGGTCCCATAGTTTTAGCACATAAACACGCATCAAAGTCGTAAAATGGCAGTAGACAAAATAAAAAAAAAAAAATTCACTTGCAGAAAGAAGATAATTCATACTGATAACTAAGTAATTTTAGGTACTTCAAAACACTTTTGTAAACATATTATTTTAATTTTTAAGAAATTGATGGATATTAGTATATTTTTTGCATGACTTTTGGCTAATACTGAAATTATCAAAACTTATTTTGTCAAATATGTCGTACCTAACATGCACTGATATATTAACTTTCAGTTCCTATAGTTTTTAATTTATTAGGTAATAAATTTTTTTATATTGGCTACATACCAATAGCCATTTTGTGACTTTGATGATTGATTATGCGAAAACAGCAGGACCTAATTATTGTTTACTTGGGGAAAATACATGTTATCTGATGTGTAAAAGATGAACAGTGTTTAAAACAAATATTTAAAAATAAATTAATTTTACGGGTCCAACGCCCTTAAATAATGAAATTACTGTGCGCGAGTCGTGCATGTAGATGTTGAAAAAATTGCATGTCAATATTTTGGGGAAACTAGTCTCACATCTGGAGGAACAAAATATGTTTTGTGAATATAGGGCCTAAACGTACTATTTACGAACTGCATGTCTCATGACTTACAGTAGGTAATCAAGTATTTGATATTCGTACTCAAGAATTTCAGCGACATTACGATGGCCCAAACCAAGAGGGAAACAACTAAAAATGTTCAGTTTTGAGTAAAATGCACACAGAAAGATTTCCGTTCCGCCGAAAAAGTCTGTTAGCTGACAATTTAAGCAAAAGACGTGATTCAACTGCTTAAGGTGTTTAAAATTTTTATAGTCTACCTAGCTGAAATTATCACAATTAAAATAAATACTTCACTGATAATCAGAATAAAGTGACACGTTATTAAAACAAGGGAATTTTGGTGTTGTTTTTCTTCTTCAACTGGGTAGAACGTATTTCTGTCTCTGTGTTGGTGGCGAAACTAAAAAATACCATTTTTAAAATTAAAACTCAAAATTGCAATTATTTTAGTTGTTTCCCTTTTTAATTGTGTTATCGATTACTCTACATTGAGATCTAAGGACGTATAACATAATGCTTTAATAGTAATCCCCAAGCGTTAAGGAATTATATTAGTTGAGTTGTATATCTTACAGAGAATACGTAAACAGGAGTAATTCGTAACCCAAGGCAATCATTTCTTTGAGAGTTCACTACCATTAATTCACGAGGCTTTCAACCACCTTAAAGAGCCACCTTCGTATTTTGAGTCGAGATTTCCTGGCAGTTACAATTTCCTTTGAGATATACGTCTCGTACTATTAATCTTTCCAGGAGCTTTACGTCGTAGGTTTAATTTCCTCCACTGCGTTTCCCGAGTCTTTCTCGGTAGACTTCTTTGAGAACTCAGGTCTTCATCTTCCCTTTCCAAAATTTCAGACACGTTCCATTGCCGCGTTAACTTATATCTATTAAAACAATATTTGCGATCCCTTCTTATTATTCTTTGATATTTTTATTTTTGAGAGGTTTTAATGAGTGCTTTCTTGCATAATTCTTTCACAAAGAAAATTGACAGACATACCTAAGTTGATCAATTTTGGCTTAAGAGAGAGAGACACGCGTCATCACTTCAAGCTATTTAGAAAGCATTTCAACAGCAAATAGAGGCCAAAAAAGTATGCAAAATAATGACATTTTGAATGACATTAAAGTGATACACAGTTATAAATGTCTTTTGTCAAATCTTCGTTAACATTCTTATAATAATAAAATAGGCTATAAATAGAGGTACGCAAATTTCGCAGATACATTCCAGGTCAGGTTGAACGCCAATTATGTATACTTTATTATCATGTCTGTGATTTGGTGGCGACTGTTACGAAACGCGTTTGACTACTGCAAGCCAGTAGTAAATAAGGAAATAATGCGAAGTGCTATCGCTTGCTACCTGCTTGTACGAAGTCAATAGATAATCGACTGTGGCCAGTGTATGTATAGGACTGTCAAGTCTAGGCTGCTGCCAGATGAATCCGCGAAATTGGCATACCTCTAGCTATATTTTTTAGCAATAGAAACTTCCAGATTACAAAGTAATAGATGTATCAAATAAAAATAAACTAAGAATTTTTCCTATCACTTTCGTTTGTACTTTATAGTATATTGAAAAAAAATCACTGTATATGACGTGCATTCATTCGCTTGATACACTGTAATTATAGGTTTTGAGCATCATATATAAAACCACCAAATCAAGTCCTGCGGGAAAGAATACCAGTCAAACAACAAAAAAGTTCCGGGTTTAATTTGGCTCGGAGCAATATCGATCAAACATACATTACTAAGTACCCACGCGAGGCGTCTAGAATTTGAAAAATCCTGCAGTTGTTTAATTAACACTTTCAAAGTTCTGAAGAACAATGTGATACAACATTGCACGTAGGACAGTTGACGTGGATGAAGACAGCAGCTTGCTACTATCTCGAGCAGTGTTAGCCACGTGTTGAACAAGTTGGCGTCCGTGTTACTGTGATAACTTCTCGAGCTGATGTGAATTTCACTTGAACCATTAGTGAAACATTATTAAGCTAGAATATTGCTATATCTGGGTTTACCGAGACACCAGTCTTTTGACATGTGTAAGATACATGAATGTAACTAAAGTGGCTGGTGTGTAAGCAAAGAAACACTTAGGTACAATCCACATAAAATTGCATCATATGAATCTCAAAGTGATAGTGATTACTTCAACACTCCTCAAAATGCTAAACCAAATACATTCTCAACAAGCGCCGGACAGCTTGTGCATGGCTTCGAGACAACCTGATTGTGTTTTTGCCTTTAGTCAACATATCACAGCACACTAAAGACAGTCAATTAATTAAAATTCTTAATATAATATTAGAGGAATTTTTTTCTTTCCTCTCGAATAACATATTTTTCTTGGCTTTTGTCGTGACCGAGGGGTAGGGTATTAAAAACAGGAAACGTAAGAAAATGTCCAATAATAGATTCCAAGCATAACTATGCATTTTCCTCACTGTGACTATACTCAGAAAGATAAATAGCTGTCGTTTCTAACAACACATATAAAAAGAGCATAATATAGTTACTTAATCTGTTGATGCAACGACATGGTAAGGGTGTGATCATCTTCCAGCTCAAGGAAGTCTTCTCAAGCAGATGTAAATAAAGTTGTCTGCACTATAGCTTGAGAACAAGTCAGTCTTGTGTGCTAAGTGGCCGAGTATACAAATAGTACAATACGAGGGTTGCCATCTTGGAAAGATAGAGTGGTTGCACACGATTGGCCGAAGTGGTTATCTGTTCGTAACGCGATCAGAAGAGGGATTCTTCTAGACCACAGTGGGGAAACACAGAATGAATGACAACCAACCAAATAGGAATTCAGACAATTTCGATGAAGATACTGCGAGACAGGATACACGTGGCAGGATGCAGATGGCCGGTTTTAATGGCAGGATATGTGTTACATTCGCTCAAGTTGATGTTGTGTTAGTAGGGACCCTGTTTTTTTGTGAAAAGAATTTTGTCCCAGTCTTTTTCAGTGCCTTACATGCACATCTACAATTCTGCTTCATGGTTATTGGCAGCGTGAAGAGTCGTATCTTATTTGACTGAGTCAATTACAAGAACTTTCCTGCAACACCACACGTCTGTGATTTGCCGGTGGAATCCCAAGGCTCGCGACAGTTAAAATATCCAATCACTGACCACGAAGCAGAACTGCAGGTGCGCACGTAAGGCACAGAAACAAAGTGAGGCAAAATTATTTTCGCGAAAACTGCTTGGCCCTAGATATATGTATATTAACACTGCACCGAGAGACTCGTGGTTCTAGAGAAAGTAAGTGTTAACGACTTATACGCTACTTGAACTGCACTGTAGGAGAGTCAAGGAAACATGATGCAGGCTTGGTTACTACACAGCAACGAAAAACTAAGTTATAAAATAAAAATAGCAAAATAGACACTATTTGCACATCATTCTGCTCCTTTTACCTTTGTCACCATCGCTGAGGTTCAAAATATTTGTCTGTATGATAAAAGAGTAAGATTATTGAGAAATGAGTGTAAGTTCTGTGCTGCGATGAGTACTTCCTTATTCTCGCTTTAAATTTTCCTCATTTTCTGCAGTTGTTAGTTTCCAACGAAATCTTTCACCATTAAACAAAAAATAAAACCAGGTGGTACATCTGACCGAAATTTTACTGCACTAGCAGCGACTCTCTACTGCGTTCCCAAAACATACGTTAAAGTGGGCCGTATTTCTAACAGAATATGAAACAAGTACGATAATGATCTTTGAAGGAACTGTGCAATGGGAGTGTATGACTGGATTTAGTTGCACGGACATTCTCCTTTGCGAAATAAATGACTGTCAAAGAAAACTAAAAATAATAGAACAAATATAAGCAGAGTTATGCATGCACGTTAACTTAGATTTTTTAATTTTTAATTTTTAATTTTTTAATTTTTTATCTGTTTGTTCCTTGTTTTAATAGCTAGACCCTATTCCATTTTTTGGAATTTTACGTTGTGTATGTATCCCGTTCACTAGAGCTTACTCTGCCTATTTATGTTTTTTTTTCTGTTATTTTTAGTTTTCTTTGACATTTATTTATTTCGGGAGTGGGGTATGTCCAAGCAACTAAATCCAGTCAAGTAGGGCCTACGGTAATATTTGGATGTGAGTTAGTCGTGCTTCGTTTCGTAATAGACTGCGCCTCAGTTAAAGGCAGTCTAAGTGTCAAATGGTATTTAGTTTTTTTTTTGTATAATTTTTGTTCTTGTGATATTTCAACAAGAGAGGAAAGCGTTTAAAAAGAGAAACATAATTTAAAAAAAGTAAGGTTATGCTGGTATCTCAAATATCTATAATATTTCGTAATGATTTAATAATGGTTCTAAAAGGTTTTGCCCGCTTCTTATAACTATTACAATTTTTTTTACTGTATGCAACAGTTATCTTTTGGAATTCATACAAGCAACTGAAAAGTCCACGCGTAATTTCTCGCATATGAAAAGACATAAGTAGGGACTGGAAAATATCGCGAATTCAATTACCTGTAGGCTAGAATCCAATGTACTATGCATACTGAAGCCCTGTCTATTCGTTCATTGTCTGTTGTTCCACTGAGTAGCAGCTAGTCGACAGTCAGAGCTTGAGTAGACATAGTACAATGGATTCTAGCCTACCGGTAATTGAATTCGCGAAATATTCCAGTCCCTATACACAAGGTGTGAAGGCTTATAGGTTCCACTGCTCTTAAGATACGTGTCTTCTTTATTCTGCTTTCATTTACTGTCATTTCAAGAACGTTTGAATAGTGGTCACGTTAAAGAGGATCAATAACAACTGGATGAAATTTCACTAAGGGTTCTTTAGATTTTGTCAGATGAGATAATAACGTATTGGTGGTTTTCAAGCGTCTGGTTCTAGTAATTTTAGCGGTAAGTTATAGTCTTCGTAAAATTAATTCTGGATGAAAATAAAATCCTCATAAAATGTTGAATTTATTTCACTGTAACAAAAACACAGAAAAAGTTTTAATTCTTTTAACTTTTACGATAACGAAATTTAGGCTTTATCGCGTTTTTATTTGAATAATGCAAAATAAGTTAACGTATGAATGCAAAAAAAGCTTCAACCGATTACATTCATTGTTTTAATTGTTAATTAATTTTTGTAGTTTGTTTAACTATTCAAGTTTTAATATTATACTTAAGATTCTTATGCTTACCTGTCTTCCTAAGTCAATACATTGTTTTATGAATTTTAACAAGTGTTATTACAGAATGTATGGCTTTTAGGTCCTGGTAGCGTAAAAAGTCAGTGATACGGTTTATTAATTTTAGTAGTAGACAAATCGAATAAAAACATTATATTAACCAAGGATTTTGAGAAAGGTATGTCGGATAGTTAGTGTGTGTGTGTAAGTAAGAAAATATTTTAAAAAAATTTATGACGTAGTTACTGATATGATCTTTGAAAGAACTGTGCAATGGGAGTGCATGACTGGATTTATTTACTTGGACATACTCTGCTTATTTATGTTTTCTTGTATTATTTTTAGTTTCCTTTTAACAGCCATTTATTTCGCAATGGAGTATGTCCAAGTAAATAAATCCAGTAGTAACTGATCACTAGAGATGATGGTATATCGCGAAAATGTTTTGTGTCAACATAGCATTGAAAACACTGACACAACGTAGCTGTCTGCAGACCAATAACATGCATTAAATATTAAAATAGTGGCATTCTTATTGGCTCAGTCAAATAGGGCAGTAGCTCCACGTACAAGGAAAAGCCAGTAATCTTTTGATAAGCTGAACGTATGTTGAAGCCTAGCAAATAGTCAAGTTTTCCCGCGGTAAACCATCATCTCTACTGATCACGTATTGATTTCTTCTAAATCACAATTAATTTGCGTAAAAAACTTAACCATGTTTCTAAATATAAATCGTTACCAGAAGTCACTAATGATTCAGGAATTTTACAATGATTATACTCTTACCTAAAACATATTTAGTATCGACAGGCTATTATTGGTAAACGGGTAACTTGCGATTGTAAAGATTTTTAGGATGTAAACTACGGGTTACTAGATTCCCAGTTTACTATCTCGATCAAGTCACGTGACACAGTAAACTACTGTTCAATTGTAACTAATTATTCATTTAATAGCGTATGTAACTGGAGCACTGTAATTATAATTTATTTGATAGGGCATTGTTAGAGACACTGGAAAATCGCGAAAATATTTAACATAGTCTCCAATAAACTGTAGTATCTCAATCGTGACACGTGCGAACAGTTTTCTGGCAAACCACATACGTTCTGTGTTACAACTGTTCAGTTCTAATTGGGTCTGTTGAAGAGGGACACAGTACTTCATATAAACTATAGCCAATATAAGTGCAAAACCTTCAGTGTGATACATAGTATGTTGGAGCCTAGCAAACAATCAACTTTTCCCGCGATTTACCAGTGTCTCTAGGCATTGTTGTACATGATGTATCGAGTAATTTTTTAATTAAAATAGAATTCTCATTATTACACTAGTAACTGGCGAGAGATTGAAAGCTGAGGGAAGATGCCAGTTATTCAGATTTGAACGTTTCGTTAGTTATTATTTAACCTATTTTTAAATAGAAACTTAAAGCTCAATACTTTCTTCCCCAAATGTTCGACGAGAGCAGTATCGTATCGTAATATTATTTTTATAGTTTTTTTATCAAACATTATGGCTTTTCAATTCCATTGTAAGTGTTGCATCTTTCCCCCAGTTTTCCTATATTTTGAACAGGTCTATGTGTATTAAGCTTCGTGCTACATAAAAGCATCGGCGTCGTAAGCATTCGATTTTTGTAGGGGACGTCACCGGTAGAGAAAATGTACATATAACCTACGTAATAAAGGGGATTTATATTTTAAGGTGCAAAATGTTGCTATTTAAAGAGTTTTTGAATAAAAATATTTAATATACAACTGAAGAAATTCTTAATCTATAATTATTTTAAAAACTACGAAATTTTTTTGTGGGGGCGTGTCCCCTCCGCCCCTCCCCTCCATCCCGTTTACGTCGCCCCTGATAAAATAAATCAATGAATGACTCGCGGGTAAATAGTGACCAAACACCTTCACCAACCTATCTACTCCCAAAATAAGGGGAGAAAAAACTTCGCTTGGGATTTACTGGTCCGATATTGACAAGGAGGGAGGTGGTGTGAGACGTCAGCCGACGCCACACCCACCCCATTAACTGCCACCCAGTCATCTCCCCCACCCACATCTCTCGTACATCAAACCACTATGGGGATAGATATTACGTCAACGTGCCACCCCCGCACTTACCGGCCCCCGATAGAGCGTTCCGCGAGGCGTACGTGTGTCAATACCCATCGTTAAAGCTTCCTGCCTCAGACAGACACGTTACCTCGCCTCCGTCGCTACAGGAGACTCTCTAGAAGTGGAGAAACCAGAGGCGTTATTGCCACAGATCTGCAGGCTTCCAGACGCAATCCAGGACGGAATTAAGAACAGTTTTTATTTGTGGTGTATGTGAGGTGGAGATTCATAGCGTTTCCGGTCACGAATATTTACGAAATATTAGTCATTGAGGGGTATTGACCCTACCACCTTGGATTTAACTGCTTCGTCTCGATAACTTCTGTTCCAGTCGATGTATCAAAGTTTTTGTCACGACAAGGCATAGATACAAACTTAATCGATTTTCTATAATTGCTGTAACGATAATATATTCATTATTTTGCAACGGGAAACAGTTGAAAAGGAAAAATTGCTTTATTTACGGGAGCGACTACAGAGGCCGCAACATTTACAGAAACAATGCCATATGGATTCCAAAAAGTGAATGAAACAAAAAATTATGCATTGTCAGCGTGAAAAAAGTAAAACAATGTGTATATTCAATTATTTATAATAAAAACCGTAAATCCGATCTGACAGGGATCAATCCCCTTTAATGCCATGATCTTTCACTTATTTCAAACAACAGCTAATAACGAAAATATTTTTTAACCAAATAATTTGAAAAAATTTGAGATCTTGTACAGTCATACGATACGATAGAAATTTTTGCCTGAGTGTTTTTTAAAAATAATGTACCGTTTGCTAGTAAAAAAAAATATTTTGCTTCATTTTGGCTTATTTTGACGACAAACTATGTGCTATTTCAGGAGAAAAACTCTAAAAATCCGTTTGGTGTATTGCAACGGAAAAATTCTGATACAAACGATGATATATAAGTGTTAAAACTGCCAGAATGAATTTTTGATATATGTATTAATTTGCGTTAAGAAAAATATTTCCGAAACCACTGCAAAACTAAAGTGCGGGGCCTTAATAATGAGTCTATGTACTTGTAGTTAAACTGCAAGTATTTTGAAAGCACAAACTCGATAGAGCGCTAAGGCTGGAGGATGTTACCAAATTGCATACCAATATATTGGAAAAACAATCCTGACATCTAAGAGGAACCAAACAAAATATTATATAAACACACGACCTAAAACGCGCCGTTTTTGCACTAAAGTTCACAATACATTGCGTACAGTACGTGAATATCGCGGGCTGGATCATGCCGCTCATGGTAGCTACATACCAGGTGAGCCGAGTCAAAATCAAAATATACATGTGCTGCAACATTCATGATTTACACAGAAATGAGATATCACGGGCCATTTACTGAAATTTATGAAAAATATAAAACAACAATTTTTAAACGTTAAAGAGAGGGTTGATTCACATATTTTTAAGAAGAAATTTAAGCAAATGCCTCGTAGCCTTTCTCTCAGTGTAATATTATTAAATTTTAATATGTATGCTGCTTTTCGTTATTCAAGCCCCATGCTCTCATAAAATACCTATTTTGGCATTGACGTTTCGTTACGGAAATGCTATGCATACTAAAAGTTATACGTTCGAGTGTAATATGGCCAGCAGCAACATCTACATAAGCAACACATAATCGAGTGCACACACACACAGATATATATATATATATATATATATATATATATATATATATATATATATATATATATATACTCTCACACACGTTAACGGTCTTAATGGCCTCAATATCGGCCTGTAGGTTATTGCGACGTAAAGTTGCAGTTGCCACCAGGAATACTGTACAAGGTTGTGTTTTGTTGACGCTGCAGCGATTGAAACGCTTACTGGCAGAATCCGCTTATTACTGAATTATCATAGAAGGTTTGGTAACAGACACGGTCGTAGAGGTACAGGGACTGGACACTCGCCTATCTACCAGTGTATTTTGGCTGACCCCCTTGTTGTTTGCCTGCAGTTCGCTAAGTTACCGAGAGTGTTGTGCGTCTTTTGGCGCTGCAATCATGGCAGTCAGGCTCAAACTCCGCCCACTTTTTCCCATTGTTCACATTATAAGGTAAATTAAAATAGCGGGAGCCATGCTTTAGGATTGTGAGCGAAGGAAATATTTCAAACATTGATATAAAATTCGTTTTGATAAATTGTTTACGTGTATAGTGTAAACACTGGAGAAACGTGGGAGGGAAGTGGGCGGAATTTGAGACCAACCGTTTCCAGACGAGTGTCCAGACCTGTTCTTCTACGGCCGTGTTTCAGAGTAATTGTTTTGGAATCATTTTTTTTCTTAGAAAAGTACCATGTTTTATGACTTTAATCAGGCACTTCAAAATAATTTATCAATAATAATATAATTATGATGGAATGGAACTACGTTTTACATCAAACATATACCTACACTTTCGTGAGCGGGTGAGAGATTTTGGTCAGCGCTTGACACAGAGGTGTGACATGAGGTGAGTATGGAGCAACGCCGGAATGAAAGGGCCGGGGAAACGGGAGATCCCCGAGAAAACCCGCCGACCAACGGCATCATCCAGCACAATTCCCACATACAAAAATCTGGGGACCGACCTCGCCGGGAATCGATCCCGGATAACCTTGGTGGGAGGCGAATGACCTGGCCATTCAGCCACCACGGTTTCATAGACACTTTGGTTATTTTTAGTAGGAAGGAAATCTGGTTATAGTAACTTACCTCTCACTGCTGATGGCAAGGATAGAATATCCGTGATCCCTTGAATTCAACGAAGGTAACCTTGCAACTTCGATTACATTCAAAAGTGCTATTTCCCTTTATTCAGAAGTTCTAATTATCACAGTTAAGATCTTGCGTCTGCTTTCTCCGTAAGACTTTCCGGAGAAACACGTTTTAGTGACTTCGTCGTAAAACTTGAATTAAGAAACTTTTAACATTTGAAGTTTGAAGTTTATGACGCATGGTTGTAAGCAGGCTAAATAAAAAAACGGTGTATCCTATTTATTACCGGTCACAATGCAATTGGCCGACGAGTTTATTTTATAACTAGTTAGCTGCCACAGCTCCTTAATTGATATTTTTAGTAAGTAATACATACGCGCGAGGAGTTTAGAAAACAGTATTTTTTTTTGTATTTTATTTTGAGTGTTTGACGAAACATTCTAACTACCTAGTCACCTGCCAACCATGGACTTACTTAAAAACACATTATGTATTTATTAAACTATGGGAATGGGCAGTTAAAATATATAACATACACAATATGATTGTTGTTATGTGTTAGTGTTAAATACAAAATAATTATGGAATGTTCGCTACACACGCCCAGAATATTACTTTAGTGAAATTATTTTTTGCGATGAAATTATTTTTAGTATCCGTTACTTTGGAGTGTAGTGATATCGAAGTATTTATAAAAGAACTCGAAGTGTTATGTTTATTTTTAGCATTAAGTTACAATTGTAAGGTCTCCAATAAATTTGTGTATTTTTTCGATGTGAGTTAAGAATTCTTATCAAGTTACTGCTGACAAGAATCACAACTTAACGTCCTTGCGACTACAAACCGATATGATTTATTGGAACTCTGATGCAATAAATCACGAAATTATTTAATATCTCTTAAACTAGTTAGCACAAAGACTTTATTAAGGTACCTCCAGAGAAGATGTCAGTCATACAAGGTTTATCCGATTTGTATATTGTTAATGAGACTTTTCTTCGAAAAATTTACAGCTCTTTGTCGGCTTGTACAAATGTCTAATAATTAGTATCCTATTGTAAATTTTATGTTTATTTATTCAATAATTGTGGTTAAGAAATTATTTGAGCAATGCAATCCTTATCCGAGTTACGTCATACCTCATTTTCAACGTTTTGATCTTTCCAGAATACAAGCAGACTATTTTTTATCATCTATGTTCTAAATAACACACGTTGACATCGTTTCACATTCTAAAATTAGTAACATAGTTATTTTATTATATTTATTGGAGTTTTAGAAATAAGGGCAGTTTTTTGCGAATGCGCACATGTTAACTGAATAAAAACAGTACAACAAGCATCTACATTCATCACTATTCAATTTTTTGACACGATTATACAGATAAATGTTACACAAAGAGTCCATTGTCATGAATCAATAAACACTGTTACCAGCAGTGCACTCTGGCAGTGAGGTTGTCAACAAAAGCGTAGGAAGTTCCAATTTACTAACAGTTTACAAAATTCCAAAGTTTGTGTACAAACACGTACGTACTACTCTGAACACACAACAGGTAGTACAATATTTATTGTAGCTACTGTACATAGAAGACAATTATTTTAAGAAAAAATGATAATATGTATTACTTACAGTAACTCCTTTTTTTTCGTAAGAAGAATTTTGAACAAACTTGCTTCCGTGTGATGGGGTGCAAATCTACATCTCTTCTTCATGGTTACTGAAAGCGTGTCTTTGAGTGTCTCTTATTTGACTTTGACTGCGTCATTCAAAGCAAACTTACTGTGACACAAAGCATATGCTATTTGGGGGTAGAAGACATTTAAGATTTCTCGCCACCAACCATGTAGCAGAAGCTGCAGATGTGAACGTGTGGCATTGAAACACGTTTGTGCAAATTTATTTTCGTCAAAATTCAGCGGATCTATGAATATGGTGTGTTACGGGCGCGGTTCACCTCAGTTTTCAACGTCTTTTGTTACTTTTATATTTGTAACAGATTTTTTTCTTACTTTATACATAAATTGTGATTAAATCTTCATCTTAGGAAATTTTTGTATCTCTCATAGTTTATGCGTAATGAGTATTAAACGTCAAAATTTGCACTTTACGGTTTTATGTACGCCACTAAAACCAACTGACACACAAAACCGAAAAAATTCACAGAGTAGAACAATGTTGTAGGCTATGATTTGACACATGTAAAACAAAATTAAAATAATTTTGAATTTTTAAAAATTGTTGAAATTTCTAAACTTTCATTTTTAAATTCAGCATTTTTATTAAGTGCAAATATATTTTAATTTTTTTGTTTTTATACATGTCAAATCACAGCCTACAACATTGTTCTACTCTGTGAATTTTTTCGGTTTGGTATGTCAGTTGGCTCTAGTGGCGTACTTAAAACAGTAAAGTGCAAATTTTGACGTTTACGACTCATTATGCAAAAACTATGAGAGGTGCACCAATTTCCTAAGAGGAAGATTTAATCACAATTTATGTCGTAAATAAGTACGGGCACCTATCTCGTCTGTTAAATCGTTTGGTTGCCAGAAGCTCGTAATCGTGTCACAGTCTCGGAAAACTAAGATGTCTGGCTCAGAAGTTACATTACTCGCTTCCTTTCGTGCTCACCTCATTCTCCACGTCACTACTCGTTCCACGTGAAGAAAATATATTTATTTTTGGCGAGATGCCATGCGCAGGCCGTCACTGGCGTAGTTGGAGAGGGTAGATGAGCGGAAACGGACCTAAAGAAGACTCGTCATTCTCAATTATTTGCATTTTGTGATTTATTTGTCCTTTTTTGTGTTATTTGCTGCAAACTGTAGTTTTGCTTGTGCTATTCTTACTGTATAGGCTATGTATAAATCAGTTATAATTTTTTTTAGTTATACTGTATGTGGCATCATATCACGAAGAAATTTAATTGTGTGCACACAATCTGTTTTGAATAGAAATTCATGCTACCAGACCTCAAAAATCTGTTGATGTGCTATGTCTAGAGATGATAGTGATTCGCGAAAATGTATCGTGGCAACATTACCTTGAAAACGCTGCTGTTTCTGGCAACATGTATGGTTTTTGTGAAGTACGTCTGACACAACATAGCTGTCTGCAAGCATCAAATATTAAAATTATGTGATTCTAATTGACTTAGTCAAATACAGTATGCTCAACGTGCGTTGCAGTCCAGCAAACAGTCAAATCTTCCTGCGGTAAATCAGTTACATCTAGTACATCTACTTCGGGCGATATTCAAGGACGTTGGACCCGCAAAAATTCAAAATTTTATATTTGTACCAAACACTGTTAAACTTTTACACATCAGATAACATGTCATTTCCCCGAATAAAAAAAAATCAGGGTCCATAGTTTTAGCATAATCACCTATCAAAGTCACAAAATGGCAGTTGTGGTGTTGCCAAAATAATAACAAATAATTAACTTGCAGAAACAAGATAATTCATATTGATACTTAATGATGTGAATTACTTCAAGACACTTGTGATCACAAAGCGATATATTTTTGTATTTTTTTTAAATTGATGAAAATTAGTAAATTTTTGTATAACTTTGACTTTTGGCTACTACTGAAATATTCAAAACTAACTTTTGCCAAACATGTCATGAAATGCCTTGATACACTGACTTTCAGTTCCCATAATTTTGAATTCATTTGTTAATAATTTTTATTTTTATTTTGGCTGCACCGTAATGGCCATTTCGTGTCTTCGATGAGTGATTTTGCAAAAAACTGTTGGGCGTAATTTTTTTCATTTGGGGAAATGACGTGTTATCTGATGTGCAAAAGTTGAACGGTTTTTGGCATAAATATAAAAAAAAATGAAATTTTAGGGGTCTATGTGTTTAAATAATTGTATCTAAAAGGTTTCTACACTTTTTTTGCTTAGAATCTAGCCAGATTTAGTTAGCTCGCATTCTACAACTGATAAATGTGCACTTTCGATATTTTCAGGAAAGATACGGATTACAAAATGGAAGATAAAAACTGTTTATCTCTCGCTATTTTTACTGTTCTCAAGTTACATACTGGCTGATTATTTTCTATACAGTTGAACAGAAACGTTGGACTGACCAAAAAAAGAAAATGACAATTTTTTTAAAGTGCCACCGTGTTAATATTGTCCTTTTCCCACATAGTCGCATGCATTCTAACATGTCCTAGAATAGAGGATTATATCCTTACTAAACACTACGCGATGCTTGTATTGGTAATAGTTTTACTCTTTTTTTCTCACACACAAATGTACATAATGTACCTAAAATAACTAAATTCTGTTATAAGTCTGAAATCTTCTTAAATATTTTAGTAGTCACGTCAAGTATATTGGCATAGAACGTTAAGTCTTGTCCGCTTCTGACAAACTAATCTTTGTCTACAAAAGGAACCCATAAAATGTAACTATGGTAGTGTAGGTCAGGCAGAATTCGAAGTTTTTGGTATTTGAAATGTTACCCCAAGTACGTTTACCAGTGTTCGAAATTTAAATTGATGAGGGCTTCTATGTCAATTACTAAAACTAATATTATGTTTAAATATAAAGAATATAATCTCTAAAGAATGCACTTTGGCTGTAGCATTTAACAAAATATTTATCGTTTAGAAAATATATAGTATTTTTTTTTTAATCACCGTCATTTTAAAACCTTGAATTGCATTGCAGGCAGTTATCAAATTCTGGTAATGGACAAAACCTGGTCACGTGACCTACATGACGTAACCTACTCCAAGCAAGTGATTGGTCTCAAATTGGTAATTTTAACGCTTCCCTTAAATACTGACACTAGACATACGCCAGTGCACTCCATTTCATATAAGTTAGTATAGATTTGACAGCAACTTACGCGCAGTAATTTGTAATGTTTTGTGATTTGTGGCACTACTCAAGACTAACTTTGCAGTACAAATGCTGAAATGGACATTTCAGGTTCAACTTTGAGCCAAAAATTAATTGTATTGTGCAACAAAAAACAAAATATTAACAATAACATAAGTTGCTGTCAAACTTATCCAAACTTATACGAAACTTTAAACCGAATAACAGCAGTCCGGGACCGAGACGAATGCGTTGCTTAACGAGCTATAATCCAGATTACAACTTACAATAAGCTAATGAACGTTTGCTACAAACATTCCAAGATGATTTCTTGTAAAAAAAAAAATAATTGAATTTTGGTAAGGAAATGTTTCGCTTGTGTGTATCACGTGTCGCCTACACGTAAGGCTCCGCACTTCACGTGTAATTTATATGTTCTCATGAACTGTTAAAGCTCGGTTTTAGTCGCCATGTTAAAATTTTATTATTTTTTTGGTTTTTTGGCATTCTAAGGAGAATAATGTTGAATATGCTATTATACCTCAAATTTTATTTACATTTCGCTACGGTACACATCTTGCGATTTAGCTGTTAACATATAATTACGCCGCAATGTAGGTAGCAAATTTTTGATAGTCATAATTTGCCAAACAAATTGCGACCTGACTATACATGACTAGCTCAGTTGCCATGCTTGTATTGTAACTCAAGGTATATAGAATTTGCGGCATAGTCGCCGATTTAACATTTTTCTTCTAAGAATTCCAAAAAAGCGAAAAATAATAAAATTAAATAAGGCGACAGAAACCGAGCCCTTTCAGACCTGAATTAATTTTCTGCTTTCTGGGCAAAAATGCTGAAAAAAATATTTTTAGTTTGTACAGAGCCCAACAGATGGCACTATGGGAAAAACCACAAAATAGGCATACAAACTGCACCAAAAAAATTTTATTGGAGTTATTACAATTTTTATAACTATTTGACCTTGACATTTCAATGGGCACATTTGTGTCCGCCAGGTCTGAAAGCACATTCTAGTGGGGAAATATCATAATTTTACATTTGAATGAATTAGCGTTAGTTTTTTGGCGGTTAACTGGGAGTACATATTTCTTTTGCAATAATTAGCTCAACAAATTTATAATTTATAAGTCGCAAATAGCAATGAACTGAAGTAAATTTAAAAATGCCCACTGAAACTGCATGGCACAGGTTACTGCTTGCTTTGTTTTAAAACCCTTTACCAAATATTTTAGTATATTAAAAATATATAAAAGAAGCTAAAAATTAAACTTTTCATAATTTTTTTAAATTCAAAAACCATTTATTACCGGATTTTAAAATATATCAAGAAATAACACGTGACACGTATTTTAATTGTGAATTTTTGAATTAATTTACGTTTATCGGTTTTTGCAACTTGTATGAACTAGAAACGTGAAAATTTTGACTTTGAATTAATATTATGGAAGAACTGGTTGAGCTAATTCTGTAAGAGGAAAATTTACTCCCGATAAACGTCTACAAAACTAACACAATATAAATGAAAAATTAAAAGAAATTCCCTCTTAGACGCCTATAACATGAGGACGTTGCGACTAGTCGGTGAAAATTGCAATGAAATAAATAATATGTAAAATAAACCGCCTGACCAAAGCCAATATGTGATAAGTTGAATGGTATTCAAAACAATTTTTCTCACACACTTCAAATCTAGTTTCAGTAAACAGCGCTTGGGAATTCATTAGATATTTCGTCTTACCTTTGGTTATTTTAACAAATGTTGGTTTTCAGTATCCAATCCCGAATTCCCCCCCATAAGATTTGTGCCCGCCAAAAATTTATATAACATAACTTGCTTGCTACGCCCCCTGGATGTGTCACAAGGAACCCCCCGAAAAAACCCTTCAGTCAGGACACCACCAAGGATGTCGCGCGAAAGTTTGTGACCACCGTTCCCCACATAGCGGTGACACCTTAAGAAAAAAGCCTAAAAGTACTAAAATATATACATTACAGGGGAAAAGAGGAACTAATTTGATTGCAGCTTTATCTACAAAAACCATTATCTACGAAAAGACCTAAGTGCTTCAAATTCTGTAACAAAGAACAATTTATTTTTAAGAATTATTTTCTATGTCCTACAGAGAAATAACCTTAGCGCCATTGTAAAACAGATAACAAAATGAATACATTAAGAAAAAAAATTGTTACATACAAATGTGTTAGTCAAGTGAATGCATGCGAAAATTTCCAAACACTAAACATAGTTAATGACGCCCCGAATATTGTTGTCCTAGATACATACTGTTACCATCTCAGTACAATTCAAGAGCTCAAATGCTTCTACCCTACACGAATCAATACATACAATAAAAACAAGTAGTTTCGAAGCAAACATCTACTTAACTCTTGCACTGAATGGCATCATGGCGCCCCAGGAATCCGTGTGTGTCAATCAGACCACAAGGATGCCTATTAATTGGAGAAAATTAACACCTTCCCCTAAATATCACTGTCCAATAATACTTTACATTACGTAATATGAGCGTAGCAAACATCCTCTGTACTACTGTGGCACTATCTACAATAAACAGTTCTGCCAACCACTTAAAAACATAAAGTCAGAAAGTTCTCGGCGAGAGACGGCCCATGTGACTTCCAGAACCAATCACGACTTAACTGACGTCACAGCTGACTAAGTTGGAAACACAGCTGGCTTCCTTCTTCTTACTTGAACGAGTGTCGTGGCAGCAGACAGTTGTGAGGGTCGCAGTGAAACTTCGGTTAAATTGCCAAACACAATTTTAGGCAATTTGAGCAGCTTAGCCTTATTTGAGGGATCACAGTTTAAATTCATTCGAGCGTGCGTGGAATAACAACAGCGCAAGAAGGTCGTCGACGTTTTCAACTAAGGTAAGCGAAATAGAACATCCATTTATGCAAAGTCGGATAGGTGACAATGTTCAAAACAAGAGACGGGCTCGTCTCAAACTTTAGCTCAGTTTTTACAAGAAATGTACTCGAAAAGTTAGTTGCACACTTTTATTAACACGTTTTTATTAATGTTCCTAAGCTCCCCTCACCTAGGTACAGTGGCGAAGCATTGCAATTGTTTCCGAAGCTTCTGACAATCATAGGAATAGTAAACGTGAACTATTGCTATTTCAGTCGCGCTACCAGGAGGCAAAACGGAAACCCCTGTTAAACATGCAAGCGGCAACCCGCCATCCACTACTGCTAGAATGGCAGAAGCAATGACAACTTAGTGCTTCGCATTCATCAACACCAGGCAAGTCCAGTATACAGGAAACATATTTAATACATGTAATAGAGTAATTTCTCTCATAGTAAACATGGGAGCACGTCGTTTTGCCTAAAATCGTTTTGCTTAAACGTGATTTTCTACTTTCGTTTTGCCTAAAGTCGTTTTGCCTAAAAGTCATTTTGCCTAAAGTTATTATGCCTAAAATCGTTTTGTCTAAACTCATTTTGCCTAAAAGTTATTTTGTCTAAAGTCATTTCGCCTAAGCTTTCGGCAAAACGATTTTAGGCAAAACGACGTTTACTCGTAAACACTACATCTGGATTAAAAGCACTATATTATCGTTCTATTTGAATCTACGCTAAATCATGTTATACGTATTGAAGAATGTTAATGTGGTTGCGTATACCAACGCGACACAAACATTATTTGTTTAAAAGTTATTTAACAAATAAGTTCATTGTCATTAACAGAAAAACATATATGTTTAAAATTTAAATTTTCCTTATTGCAATACAAATATAAGTTTATGCGTTTTTTTTTTTTTTTTTTTTTTTAAGAACAACCGTTTTAATTTTACAAGGAATGTATTTGGCAGCCGGGTTTTAAAAGATTTTGCTTGTAAAGTTGCGGAAGTAATTTTTCAAGTGGGTGAATCACCATTCCTTGTAGAGATTATTTTCCATTCAGGCTGTCGCCTTCTCGTTGATAATATTTGCGTCTGAAAGTTGGAAGCACAGCAGTGATAGGGGTGACATTATCACGCTCAGCAAGTTTCGTATCACCTCAATACGCAGAGCACTGTACGGGCGTAAATGCCAGAACGGGGCATGATAGGTTGCTACTTGCGTGTTACATTAGCTGCTATTATTTCAGTGCCTTACGTGCACATCTGCAGCCATGCTTCGTGGTTATTGGCAGCGTGTGTTTAGGGTAGACACGTCACTTATTTGACTGCGTCATATCTGATCAAAGTTTCTGTGATACCGCACGTCTGTGATTAGAGAATACAACGCTAAGACGACGAGAGATAAAGCTACCATCCATCATTTCTAATGCTTTTACGATAATTATTTTTGAAACCACAAACCAGAGAAGATAACGAAAAACTGTTGCACAGTTTTACTTAAAACAGTGAACTATGCGAACTAATTTTACTCAAGAAAAAATACACAGCTAATTATGAAATAAAGAATATTCTCATTTAATGAAGTAATAAAACGAATACATATAACCTTATTTTTCCATAAAAAATTAGGTTACGTAGTAAATACAACTTGTTCTATACATGTCATTCTTTAGGAATAAAAAATAATTCGTAAAACCAGTGAAATAATTGATCAGTGACCACGAAGCGGAGCTGCAGAAGTGCACGAGGAAATCAGAGGCCCCTAGTTATAAGGACAACACTAACACGCGAACCTAGTCCCAGCACTCCCATGCTCTAGGATCCAAACTGGCACGCAGTGTTTGTCGTACTGAAGAAAATGTGAGTAAGCAGTGTTTCGACTTTCTAAATTCTGGACACTCTGCATTAGAATGTTTGTTATAGCCAGTTACATGAAAGAATTCCTCTTTTTTGACAGTTGTGTTGACATTTCTTTTACAGCTATTGCCGTAAAATGGTAAGTATTTTCCTTTGCCACAAAGTGATTTCTGCACAAACATACTTTCCTCTTTCTCTCAAACTGTGCAGTTCATCAAAATTAAATGTATTTTCCTGCAGAAATGTGTACACATGAGACTGTCAAAAAATGGAATTCTTACATGAAACCGACTATGCTGTGGCCATACAATCCTTTTTCCAACGCATAACATGTTTTTTTTTTTTTTTTACAGAGCGTGACATCGTTAAAAGTGAAAGATAAATAATAAAATTTTACGTGTAAATAACTATCTTTCCTCTATGGAGCAGGCAGTTCTCAAGTGTGTTCAAGTGCGATAAAATCATCTTAATATATATAATGAAGTGTCCTGACACACTCACTCACTCACTCACTCATCAACGCACAGCCCAAACCGCTGGACCTAGAACCATGACATTTTGAGGGAAGCTCCCCCTTGCCACATAGGCACCCACTAAGAAAAATTTTTTTCGAAATTCGATAATTAAGGGGATAAAAAAGTGCAAAATGTATTTCCGAAGGAACGTCGATAGAGCTCGAACCCGATGGCCAATCATGGTGATTTTTACTTTACTAGGACACTCATAAAAATGCACATTGGCCAATTTTAGGATACTTCGAAATTCAACTTTTAAGGAGGTGAAAACACCTTCAATGTGTTTCCGATTTACTATCGATATCTATCGAATCCTTCGGGAAAAAGAGTTGGTATTCACTTCAAAATGTTGCTTACGTAAATACCCAAAAAGCAGTTTTTGGGTTTTTTGAAATTCGACCCCTAAGCAGTAAAAAGGGGCAAAATGAGTTTTTTTTATGAATTGTCTATATCTTTGAAACACAATTGGCTATCGTGGTAATGTTCACTTAAATTGGTTACGTATACAACTGTCTATAACTGGACTCCGAGACGTTCCCAAATTCTTTAATTAAGGGGGTTAATATACATGAAACGTGTTTTCGATTATCCCTCCATATATATCAGACCAATCGAGATATCGAAATGCTATTAGTTTTAAATTGATGCTTTTGTAAATATCCCAAGTACCAATAAAACATATTTTCCGAATTCGGCCTTAAAGAGGTTAAAAAAAGGGTAAAATATGTTTTCGATTCACAATATATATATATATATATATATATATATATATATATATATATATATATATATATATATATATATATATATATATATATATATATATATATATATACATACATATATATACATATTCCAATGATTTTTATAAATCGACGTGATTTTTCTTAAATATTGATGCTTTCTAAAACACCTGAAAAGTAATATCAGGAATTTTCGAAATTCGCCACCTAAGGAGGTGAAAAGGGATGAAAAGTGGTGAATAGTGTTTTCAATTAATCGTCGATATATCTTGAACACAGCGGGATATCGTCGTGTTTATCACGTTCGAGAGACACCAGTAAAGTAGTGTAAAATGTGATTTAAGGGTTTTTCGAAATTCGGCCCTTAGGTGGTGAAAAGACCTGTAATGTGTTTCAGATAGATAAATCCTCGATATATTTCGAACCCGTCGAGATACACAGTTAATTTTTGTTTCAGAGTGATGATTACAAAAATAATAGTAAAATGGTTTTAAGATTTTTCGAAATTTGAACTCTCAGTACTGAGCAGGGTGATAAGTGTTTTTTAATATATGATTGATTTTTATTAGACTGAACGGGCTACCGTCGTGATTTGCATTACATTTGGATACTTATACAAGTGTGTAGGATGTTAAATTAAAGTATTTCGAAATTCAACCCCCAAAAGAGTGAAAAAATTCAAAATTAGTTTTCCATCAAACCATAATATCTATCTAACCAGTAGAGATATTGCGGCGTTGTTCACGTCAGAATGATGCTTACTTAAGTATTTAAAAATTATATGTAAGATTTTTTTTACTTTACGAGTAACTTGATTGTTAAGAATAAAACTAAGTATGTGAACTTTCAAGGCAGACGATCCGAAAAGCAAGTACGACCAGCGAGAAATGAATTGTACAGGAGTTCACGCTACATAAACATATCGAGGCGTGGTATTGTACAATCTCTATGAGCCTAGGACATGAATATAAAATTTTTTAAATTAAATTTGTTTTTAATGAATTATTTCGACGTTACGTGACGCAGTTGTTGGTAGCTCATGTCTACAATCTGTGAAGTTCTGGGCTCGAATTCCGTTAAAAGCTGCGTGCGAACGTTCAACTCTGGCACACAAAAAATGCAAAGCAGATCCAATTAGTGCAATTTGCATGTAGTCGCTTAAAAGGGGTAAAATGGATTATGCAGCTCACTTTCCACGTAGATCCCTCGACAACATCAACAAACATAATATATTATCACAGAAATCCCAAGGTAGGGGCACCATATACGTATCCGCGAAAGCTATTCCCACCAAAACTTTCTAAGTCGTTAAACTTTAACAGAATATTTTTTAAATATGTAATAGATGTCACCGTCACCAATTGTTATGCACAGGATAAATCAGATGTTTTTCATTCGATTAACCTCTTACATCTTAGAGACTATAACTACCCCACAACGTCAACTTTGAAGTGATATAAATAAGGCCCAGGTGAAGTCGCTGTTAGTGGCAGGGACAAACTTAAGACTGCTTTTCGAGTGGTCAACTATAGCTACTTATTCTGCTGCAGGGTTAGCTCAACTTGCAGCTTTGTCATCCCAACACTTGATGATTGAAGTACCAATCTGGTGTACAAAGAGGTTTTTTCAACTAATGTAAATATAATCAGTTATGAATAATACTCGCGAGCAAAGCCGCGGGGGACCACCAGTATTATTATATTTTTATGAAACAGTGTTTTGTAAATTATATTTGTGAGTAGACTTTCATCTTACAAAACAATTTTAGCTCTCATAGTTTTCTCATAACTATGCGTCAAAGTCAAAATTTGCTTGTTACGTTGCCGTGAAATTAGTGAAAACCAACTGACCTGCTTAAATAAAATAATTCACTGTGCACTTATGCTCATGAGCTGTGTAGTTAAACATTAAAAAACCATCATCGTAATATTTAAAATTGAAAAAAAAAAAAATCGTAAAATTATATTAAAAAGGTGGCAAATTCGGCAATTTTTTTTAAAGACAATTATATTTATAAACGAACTCAAGTAAGATATTATTTATTTAAACATGTGTTTAAATGTCAATTTTGTGATTTATTACAACCATTTTAATCTGGGAGATTGTAATAAGAGATTAACTACTATAGTAAGGATTCCAGTCTCAGAAACTACGGATGACACACAACACCATTAAACTTATAAAAGTCTAATAAGTACTAATTTACAGCATCGCTATACTGAATGTAAACAATTTATCATGAAAATTAAGTACAACGATGCAAGCATAAAACCAACATATCTAGAAAACTTAGATACCATGTAACTAACCATGATAAATTTATTTGTTTGGGACCTTGTTAAATTTAATTACATTTTATTATGTACATGGTTTGGAAATATTAAAGAACAATTTATATATGACAATGCTGATACGAAATTTAACATAACGGCTACCTTTAACCATTTAACCAAGGCTCAAAAGTCTGAATACCAGTTTAACCCATAAATGCTCGCCTAATCAATAAATGCAATGTTTCCATTAATGGACATTGCCGGTAATTCGTCACGAACTCAATTCATTTACGAAAATGGGTAACTTTAACAAAGGACGCGACACATTATCTTAAGATCTGGTTAAATCCTCTTCTCTTGAGCTAAACGTGAAGGGCATGTACCCAACGTGAGCCTGTAGGGTTGGGAATAAGGGAGAGAGGGGTGAGGGAGTTACATGTGTCGTGGTGAAGGTCGCGACCCACTTTCCCCCCGCGGGTAGAGAAGTGGCCCCAAGTCCGCCGCGGAGCAAGGCAGGCCGGCTCTCTGGGCCCGGTGGTCGTCATGGCGACGCTAGGGCGGGTGTTAGGGGCGCAGGCGCGCAGCCACCCCAGCGCCAGGGACGCTCCTACTGACGCCCCCAGTCAGCAGCGGGCGCAAGGTGCGGCCAGTCCTCCAGTAACCATCAGTCTCCATACACCGGGTCTACCCCGGGGTACATGGATCCCCGCCGCAGCGCTGCCGAGGCGCCGTCGTCGCCCGTCTGTCTCCTCTCCACCTCTGTCTTCTCCCGGCGCGCCGTGCCGTCCTGATAGCGCGGCGCCAAGGTGGAAGGACCCGGAGGGCGGTGGCTAGCCGGCAAGCCAAGGTGGAAGAACCAGGCGGTGGCGGGGGTGGCCGGCGAGCTCGCCTGATGGCCGCCGTGCTGGTGGCGGCGGCCGCCGCCGCGTCGTCCTGCTGCGGGGTGGGGGCGGCGGACGCCTGGCGCGGCGGCGGCGTCATGGTGCCGGGGCGGCTCAAACCGTCGCAGACCCAGCACTCGGAGACGCCGCAGCTGACGGTCGGGTTGATCGTGCCGTACCGGACGTTCGGCGCGCGCAAGTACAACAACGCCATCAAGGACGCCGTGGGGGCGCTCTACACGTCGCGTGGACGCAAGCTCAACTTCACCTCCACCTACCAGTTCGTGCACTCGGGCGTGCACAGTGTCATGATGCAGCTCACGCCCAGCCCTACAGGTATGCCTGCGCGTCATTTAAACTCCACCGCCTCCATCGCCCAGCTTCCACACTGGTTATCACTAGGGCCACGAGGTCATCACGACAAGAATTACAGGCCGAAGTGACAGAATTTCCATGCCTCCCCACCAAGGCGATCTGTGTTCGATTCCCGGCGGTTTCGGTCATGGATTTTTCCATGTAGGAATCGTGTTGTATGATGCTCTTGTTCGGGGGTTGATTCCTCTCCCATTCATTCCTGGACTTTTCCATACTCACCTCATGTCACCCCTCATCAGCGCTAATGACATCGATACTAAGCGCTGACCAAAATCTCTCACTCACGAAAATAATTTTTGTAGCAGTATGTTTCAGTGCTTTATGTGCACTTCTGCAGTAATGCTTCATATTCTTACTTTGAATTTTTAACTCTCACGTGTCTTGGGGTTACACTCAGACCTCTGGTATTGCAGTAATCTTTATGTGGTTGGCACTGTCAAATGAGTGCCGTCTCTTCCCAATGACACGCTGCTAGCAGTGCATGCAAAACACTCAAACAAACTAGGGCAAAATTTTTTTCGTGAGAAGTTCGTGGGCCTAGTTCTTGCAGTGAAACTTTTCCTGCAATGGAATCTCAACAAAGGCAATGCACATACCACTTAGCACAGCATTTACCTAGTTTTCTTCAGGCTCAGTGCACATGACCACTTAGTCCTGTAAATAATCATAACGATTGAAAACATACTGGACTATGGTTCATGCTATTCTATTGTACGTTCAATTCCCGGTGCGGCCATTTTGAATTACATTTTCCAAAACTTTTCGAAATATTTCTAGGCAAATCTGAGGTTGTTACGAACTTCAGTTGAAGTGTTTTCGTCTCTAATGATACCTGATGTCGATGAGACGTTAAGCACTACTAATTTCGTATACCATCTCTCTTTTGAACACTGACCAAGTTGGTGGAATGATCAGACTGGTCTCATAGAACAGAGTTGGAGTCTTGGGGGGCAGGGGGGCATCGTATATTTATCTACCCGCATCATAGGATGGTAATAGATTTAAAGCTGATTACATATTATTATTTGAAAAAGTCACACAAACTGCAAACCAGCATAACATGTCACGTGAGGGTACAGCAACTTGTATTAAAGTCTACTGTCCGATTACAATGCTAAATTTTCAGGTACATACTTTATGGAGCTTAGTAGTACAGTTGTAAACGTTTAGGTCTAACATGCACTTCGGTACACCCGGCTTCAACCACTAAACTGATATCGGTTCTTCCGGAAATCACTCAAGTCTCATGAATTTTCAATTAAGTAAATTATGGATGTCTTGACAATTAGTCTTCTATATTACGACCTGGAGTATAGACGAGGTGTTTCGCACTGCTTCCTTGGCTCTCTTCATACAAAGACAAGTTTGTGTGCATATTGTGAAGGCGGCTAACTGATAATATTTGTTATGGGCGTACAAAATCATTCCTGAGTGGTTTCTATCAGGTGTAAAACTTATCTTTCAGTGGTATCTACACTTTCCATTAAAAAAAAAAAGCGAAAACATATCCTTACTTAAAAAGTAAATTAACGATATTCTAATGACGTTAAAGTTAATAGCATTTTCGCTAGAATGGTTTCCGTGTTCTTTAAAAAGTGTGGGTTATTGTTACATTGTGTTTAACACTATATATATATTGGCATATTACATAAACGGCTCAAATATTGTCGAAGAACATAACTAAAGGGCACGAACAGGGCTCAGTTAGTTTTTAAACTCTCGTCACTGATAGGAATCTTATAATTGGAAAATTTTGCAGATTGTCTACTCTTTACACAGAGAAAGTGGGAAAGAGAAAGATGAAATAGTAGGGTAAGAGGATTGAATTTTTTTGTAACTAGTTAACTGCATGTTCAACATTAATTTCAGCGATTGTCTTCCGGTTAGAATATAACATCTCAGCATTTTCTGCTTCAGTATTCACTTATTTCAATTGCACAGTAGACAAGAATTATCTATCCTTGGTGCATATTGCAGAAGTAATTTTGTTAATCAAAATTTGTTTATAATTACTTACAATTTTAGTGACTAATACTTATAGTAACCGTCAGCTCTTATCAACAAATTTGTTAGTGCTGGCACGGGCATTGTAAATAAAACCAATGGTGCAGCCTGAACTGGAGAAAAAGTGTTTTTTTCGAGTTTTTTTATTTCCGAGCAGAAGTAATAAATGTCTGAGAAATACACAGGAACATATCGCGAAAGTTACATAAACTGACACAAAGATTGGGACACTTAATACGACAATAACATTTTATATAAATAAGTGCCGGCTAAGAAGAGTCGTAGTGATGTATTGCTGTTTTCAGAGTCCATAATCAATAAATTTTAGAGTGCAAAATTCACTACCTAAGTTAAGGTACCATAAGCGAGTGGGTTTTTTTTTACT
>PNEQ01065276.1:77729-112423 GCA_003012365.1 Medauroidea extradentata
AAAAAAAAAAAAAAAAAAAAAAAAAAAAAAAAAAAAAAAAAAAAAAAAAAAAAAAACGTTTTTGAGTTACCCAACGTGTCTAAAATTCCCACAGATTATAGTAGTCTGCTTTATTGCATAAAGAATACTGCGGTTATGTTACTGCTTGTCTTCCATTCATTCTGAGGATTATGATATTCACAAAAATTCATTTTTTCAGTCAAAAATATTTTTATAGCATGTCTTTAAACTGGAGAGAATTAAATGACTTTATTGACCTAAACATTCTTAACATTACAGTGTAAATATACGTAATTCAGCAGAAATTTTGAAAATGATCATCTGTGATGAATGAGCTTTCGATTATGGTTCGTAAGAACATATTTAAGGAAAAATTAATGTTCACCTTGAAGAATTTTTTACTGCAAGCTATGTTTTAATAGTGAATTCCGGAATAGTGAGTATTAACAAACATTCAAGGCCACCATTTATTCGAATTTTCCTACATTTCTATGTTGATTATCATAAAACTGAAAGGGTGGTTTAAATTGGTGAAATATTCTTTCAGTTTGGATGATACTGCTGAATAGACAAACAGTGATATCGTACACCGTGTGGCTTAAGGATATTTATGTTTTCCATACTAATATGAGCATTTCTGAAAACGTTTTACTTACAATTATATGTTATTGCGGCCTCAGATACTGGATCTCCAATAAAATTTAAATTGGAACTTCAATCATAGGTTTTATTACTTAAACTCTAATGTTTATTATACATTATTATAAATATTGAGTACAGTCAGATTCCTAGCCAACAAATTTGTGTTCCACATTTATTGGTGAAATGCATCCGGTATAGTTAATACCAGCTCTGGAATCCTGCAATCATTGACTTGGGAAATTCATAGATATTACACGTTTGTTAATTTACCTTAAGCGTACAAAAAGCACAGCAATGAACAATTCTCTGAGTGAAACGAGGCATGAGCTTACGGAAGCGTTATTTAATTGTCCTAAAATAAGCTGCGATTTCACGGTATTTCGCTTGGGAGCCTGGTAGCTTACACGTCACTTGCAGTTTTAATGCAACTGTAGATGAAAGTTACCAAATAATTGGTAAGTTTATTTAAAACGTGATGTTCCTTGACCACAAGGGTAGGTTCTGTGGCGACGAGTTTAGAAAACTCTAATAATACTCTAATTATCTATATCTTATTACTCCTAAAAGGTAAGTAGTAATAAACTGAAAATTGGAAATGACGCAGAGTAACAAACAACCTGCCTGAAAAATCTAACATACTTTTAGCAAACAGCCTGGACTATTATAAATATGTGATCGAATGAAATAATATATCTGAGACAATAAAATCGGAACAGGGTTAAGTGATACAATATTTAAAATTCCATAGTGTTTACGTATCTACTATTTGTTTAATATTAAAATTGTTTAGGTGAACATACTTAAAATTAACGTATTTGGGAATAACTTAGATTAGTTTTAATATCATCCGTTTACAAAACCGTATGATATAAACCTCAGTTTGTAATCGACAGTGTTTGGTAACAATATTATACAAGATATTAAAATTAAAGTTTTATGTATTTGATGAGGAGATAGTAAGCACTAAACAAAAACTTTTGGTAAGCATGAGTCCTATAAAAACAATTCCTTAAGATATGTGAGTGTTTGTTGGCTATTCGTCAAAAATAATACAGGAGGTGCTCCATTTACCGTCCACTCATAGTAAAGAATTTGTGCGTACTTCGTTTAAAAATTCTCGGCTGGTTATGAACGTTGTGGCAGAAGTGACTGACGGTCAGTGACTGGGGTTAAATATACAAATTACTTAGATTTTCCTGTAACAGAAAATCTAATAGATTATGTTAGGAAATCGGGAAGGCCAGTTTACGAGATATACAAGACCAATACATACATCGATCAATAAAAGTCATTTTTAGGATCTCGAATATCGATGTTGATTGGTTAACCAAGTGTTCATAGCTGTTACGGTATTCGTTTTAGGACCAATGCTAGTACTATATTTCCCTTCGTTTTAATGCATACAACCTCCTCTTAAAATAGGCAATACTTTTATTTGATATTGTATCTATATTAAATCTTAGAATACTTTGGGGTACAAACTTCTGGTGAAAAACACACGTGTGTACCATATTTCAAGCAATGAAGTGTATGCACCAAATATTAAATAAATTCTCTGTGTTTTTCGTCCAGATTGTGGACAGGAATCACTATATTCTATCATAAGTTCCATAAACGGATTGTTTCTAAAACATTTATACAAATTTCGTTGGGTGATTTCTTATAAAAAAGGTAGAATTGTGTTGTGACTAATAGTCGTATGGACATATTAAGGGAGATGAGCACCCCCGAAGGTTTAATTTTTGGCAAAATATTGAATATCACTTCAAAATTGGTAACGTCGTTTTACATACTGCCTTTTTCTGCTAATGATCTGTTAATGTCATAAATAATATATTCCTACAACTTTTATATTTCATGGCAGTAACACGGGTGCCATTCTACAATCCCTTACATTTTTTTTTTGCCTGAATCTTGTATGAGAATTTCATGTTATCTTTTTATGGAGACGGGGTACAAAGGAACCAATAAAGAAACCATCTTGTTGAAAATGTTAAGGATATATTGTATACAAAGAAAATTAAAATGAATCGCAGCTGCATCAAGATCATGGAAAGTAAGCATTACTTCGTGCAGTAAATTGTTAAAAGCACAATAGGCGACCAAGGAGTGTTAGACAATTTTATTGCATTTTCAGTATTTGAATCATAACATTTATTCGTATTGGTATATCAAAATTTTCTCTTCGGCAAAGTATTATATATATATTCTTGGTAAACTGCTTGATACAAATAATTATGGAATCATTCAATAATTTGTTATGCAGAATCATTGCCAGAGAATTATAGGTTAACTTTCAAGAATTCTCTTGCAATTATTCTGCATGACAAATTAATGAAAGTTTTCATTATTATTTATGACAAGCTGTTCACGAAGAATATAGCCTATATTTTGTCGACGAGAAAATTTTGATAATACAATTTGAATAAATGTTACGGTTTAAAACTAAAAACATTTTTAAATTGTCTAACACTACCCCTTAACCGGATAATCAGAACTGAAATATTCCCAAACATGTAAATGTGTTCTGCGGATAGATATGCATGCATCTGCACTGGTGTTAGTTTCTTTTCAGTTTGCTTAACTTGAATTTGTTGACCTAAATTTCAATAACAATAGTACTATAGTACTACAATTTCCGTGACAACACTGTGCATGCACTGTACAGCCTTTATGTTACTACCTGTTCAAATCAACAATTTTGTCTCGAGCAGGATTTTCACAGATTTATTTATGGGCATTTTATTTGGAAACTATAAAAGTTAGATTTTTCAAGAAGTAATTCTGTTAAGATGTTTTCATTAAAACGATGGTGTACGATGTTCACACAAGCCTGTTGCAAATACGTTATAAGGAAATTAAAGGTAAGATCTTTTATTTATTTTTATGATGCGTAAACTTTTTGGATTAGTTTTTTCATTAGTTGAAGATGTAGTAAACGTAGGGCAGTATACGTAACGGTGTTTTATTATTTTTAATTTTATGTGTAGAGGTACCAGTTTTTGCATAATTTGGTTTCCATGCCTCGTGGGCAGCCCTTAAGATCTATTTCGTGGTCGGCGTTCGGTAGAGACAATGAGACATGCAGAATCCACGTTATGATTTAGCAACAGACTAAACTTCACTTTCCTATACATAACAAAGCATAATCTGCGATTAAGTTGGCCATGAACTTTTATGTGTTGTCATTTACGTGTGTTACGTCTTTACAGAGATTGGCCTCTAACGTGCAAGCATCCTCCGTTGCAAGCCACAAAAATACCGGCCAGCGGGAGATGTCGAACGAGCCTATAGTCACTTGGAGTCGTCAGCTATCAGAAAATAACGCGAAATTTGCATGTCTCTAGCGATAGGATGTTTTAACTCTCACAATTGTTGGAGTCCTTCTAGGAAATCACACACGTGCAGTGAATGACACATTAACTGTTTCCTTATTAGTTCTCTCAAATGAGAGGCTTTCTGAACAATGGCACGCTGCTAACAAGAATGATGCAGAAACGCCAAACTGAATGTAAGGCGTTGCAACAAAAATATGCAAAATTTCTTTTCGTGACAAGCTTTGGAATCTCTTGATGTTGTTTCCCGTTTAGTAAAATGCGGCATATAAGGATTTACCTTATAAATAAAGACAATCGTTATACAAAAATATTTTACTGTATTTTAGAAAATGTTCCATCGCATTCCTCAGGCAAACATTAAGGAGGCCGCAGTTGTAAGGGTGTGTATGTGTGTGTGTGTGTGTGAGGCTAAAATCGACGAGACGATACAAGCCGCGCCGGCCGGCGCATACACAATGAGTTTAAATTCGACCGACAAACTTTGTGAAGCGATTCCTTATGCAAAGTAACATTTTGGAAGGAAAAGCATATTAAGGGCGTTGCGACAACATGAAAATGGATGTGCAGCATCAATTTTAATAAACCCAACGAAAACCGCTAGAAGTTTCGCAAAAACCATAAGGATACGTTTCGGAGGATTCAAATACCTGTTTTCTGACGACATGATATTGGTACGAATCAACTCCCTTTGTAGGAAAATGGGGTATGCGAGATTGCGATCGTGTGGCATTACGTACCCGCAACGTTGTCTCGTGATTTGATGCATTATTATGAAAGAACACGTGTTAAACAACAAAAAAGGTCGTCTTGGTAAAACATCCTCCTGCCAACCATTTCCCCAAAAAACAATTACCTATGTATATGCGGGTAGATTGCAGTTGCGTCCCCCAACGCCTGTGTGGTTATGCAACTAATCGGACACTGCTACTATAGGGGCGGCGGTGGTCAGACGGCCACATCTCTTTACGCCAACTGAGATGATCCCACCGGGTATCGAACCCGCGCCGCCTACGTGTGCTACATGTGGAGAATGTCGCTGGTCGGTCGGTTTATCCTGTTACCACCCATAACCCCGCTCTTACATTCTGGCGCTGCTCCATACACATATCGTTCACCTCCTTTCCCAAATGGCTCGACAGCCATTGTTGTTCACAGCCACCCACATCGCTCTACCACACTGCTACCACATACGTATGCAGGGTAGTCCAGCGGGGTAAGAGAGAAACGTACATGTGTGTCCGTCCATTTTATTTATACACTGACACCTACAAGAAGGGCTCGATTAAACTGCCTCCAATTTCCACAGACAGTTCGCAACGACGCACAATGTTTTACCGGACACATGTAAAGACACCTTGTCTGTCGGAAATGTTCCCAGCCACGGTGACGATCCGCCCAACAAGATCTTCACTTAGCTCCTGGGTCTCATACATATAGCCCCGCACCAGTCCCGAAAAGAAGAAGTCCAACGGGTTAAGGTCGGGTGAACGTGCAGGCCACGTAATGGGTCCACCGTTGCCGAATCATCGATCAGGGAATGCGTTGTTCAGGTACGTGCTGACGATATGCGCGCCATGGGCTGGGGCACCGTCACACTGTAACCGCATTCGTCATCCTGTTTGCAATGGCAAATCCTCTAATAAGTCCAGAAAAGTTTCCTGTAGGAACACAAGATACCTTTGGCTATCTAGGCGAGGTTGAAGTAGGTACGCCCCTACTAACACATCATTAAAGATACCAGCCCACACATTGACGCCTATTCGCTTCTGGTGACTGCGAGTAAATGTGGCATACGGATTAACATCTGGCCAGACATGGCTATTGCCCGAATTTAATATGCCATTCCGTTGAAAGAACCCTTTGTCAGTAAAGAGAATGTTCATTGAAATACCAGGTATCATCGGCACTTGGTGCAGTATCCATCCTGCAAAATGACGTCGCCTCGGAAAGTCAGCCGGCCGAATACTGTGCACCCTCTGAAAATGATATGAATGCAGCATCTGCTCGTTCAATACCTGCACAGTAGTACGCTGACTGTTGTTAAGCCTGTTGGCGACAGTACGCGTACTGATGGTTGGATTGTTTTAAAAAATTTGCAGCACTTGTTCTTCGGTACGTACCGTTCGTACATGGCGCTGCCGCCCAGCATTTGGTCTCGCCACGTCCATGTGGCCAGTCTCCCACAACCGGGGCGGTACAGTGTAGTAAACATAGTGTGTTGAGGCTGCCTTCTGTTTGGATATCTCTCTCTGTACAAATGTTGTGCTGAACGTGCATTAGCCCCCAACCCACCATACACAAGATGCTTTTTGGAGAGTTCGGGCTACGAATGGCGTTCCGTAGCAACGCAGAGCACGGCATCCACCTTCACAAATACGACCACAACTAGTGTGTTCCAGTGCTGTTGGTAAATAGTGTTCAAACGTCACATGTACCGCATTCGACTCAGCAGCAGGCCATTCTGAGTGCACGATGAGTGCCACACAGGTTGGACTCCCCTCCCCCCATTTCTTCCAAACTAATGGTCGAAGATTTTCAGACAATTTCGCCGTAGGGTATTTTACCGACGCGGCCATCGGATTTCTACACAAGCTCCCCACCGGGTATCGAAACCGCATCGCCTACGTTGATGTAAAGAGATGCGGCCGCCTGACCACCGCCACCCCTGTAGTAGTAGTGCCTGAATAGTTGCATAACCACACATGCATTGGAGGACGCCACTTCAATCTACCCGCAGATACGTCGGTGATTGGTTTTGGGGTAACGGTTGGCCGGATGGTGTTTTACCAAGTCGACCTTTTTTTGTTGTTTCACACGTATTCTTTCGGATACAGGCATCAAACCACGAGGCAACGTTGCGGGTACGTAATGCCACGCGATCGCAATCTCGCGTAACCCATTTTCGTACAAAGGGGGTTATTTCGTACCGGTATCATGTCGTCAGAAAATAAGTATTTGTATCCTCCAACACGTATCTTTATGATTTTTACGATACCTCCAGCGATTTTCGATAGGTTCATTATCGATTATGCACATCCATTTTCACGTTGTCGTAACACCCTTCATTATGCTTCTCCGGCCAAACTGTTAAATGTAAACCCTGCCATAATTTTGCACATGGAATCACGCCACATAATTTGTTGGTCGAATTTAAATTCATCCTGTATATTGTGATATCGCCTCTACGGTCAATGTCGTAAGGCGCGGCAGGGTTCCTCCGTATAATTTTTACTGTGAGTCTTTAAGAGTGCGTTGTAGATAAATAAGCAATGAAAACATAAATTGATTTCTACCTTTTTTTCGAAGCCAGTTTGGATAAAGTACTCAATGACAATCCTAAATAATGGTAATTGCGAACTTTATGAGCAAATATTTATCCAAAATTACAATTCTGTTATGCGTGATCTCTTGAGCCGTAGTTAAATGCACGAGGTTCCGGCGCCAGAGAAGTTCGTAACACTGGAAGCAATTTTGTTTAAAACGTTGGCTAAAACTATTTTCTAGGATTGCTATTGTTAAATTTTCGCAAATTGGCTTCAAGAAACCTACAGTTATAGATTGATGCTTTCGGAGTTAAATTATGTACCACGCCCAATTAAGCGGTGACACTATAATTATTTTGAACGTGTCACTACAGCAAACAAGAGTACAATGTTCTTGCAGACCTCTTTTTCGAACAGATCCGTTCCATATTTCTTCAGGAACAGCCGCGTGAAAAAGCCGGTTCTAACCACGTTTTATGGCTTTAAAATAATGCTTCCAATGTGCGTGGTGCATTGAAAGTTTCATTCACTGATAGTGAAAAGTGTGCTTTCTTTTACTAGATGAGCTTTGTGGACACACGTTTACTGGTCTCTGAGAAAAAAACGTTACTTCAAAAGGCGTCCGCCTTAAGGGTGCGGCTACTGCAGTTTTTATCGTCATCTTTTTCATTTTTATATCATTACGAGGTATTTTTCACTATTTTAGACATAAAATGTAACTAAATCTTGATTTTAGTACATTATTGTATCTCTAATGGTTTTTGCGTAATGGGTAGTAAACTTCAAAATTTGCGTTTTAATGTTTTCTTGTACACCTATAAAACCAACTGACATACCGAACCGAAAAAAATTCTGTTTATAACAATGTTGTTGGCCACAACTTGAGATGTATAATAACAAAAAAGAAAACATTAAAATGCCGAATTTTTAAATGATTATTTAAATATTTACATAATGGAAACGAATACTTATGGTAACGGTAAACAAGACGTGATTGCTTAGTCTAAACACAGCCGCGCTGATGCTGAAACATGAAACAGAATCACCGATCTATTGTTTTGTGAAGCCTAGCGGGGTTTGTGTACACGTTGTAAACTCTGAACCTGCTACTCACCCCTCGACCCTTCTCGTTCAGTGGAGGGAGCAGCTTGTTTACTGTGCATTTCCCTGCATTTCCCGTCACTTTTCTCGTTCACCCACCCTCCCCGATTTCCCTCGCCCTAACCGGCGCCGAGTGTTATCGTTGCCGACGCGAGCGTCGAATTTCCTCTTCATTTCCTCTTCGACTTGTCCGGGCGTCGCTACGCCCCCTGTGACGTCACAGCCGCCAACCTTGTCTGGCACCTACGTTCATGAACAACGCTCGTCGGGGTTGTGTTACACAACGTAACTTTGTAAGTGAAGTAATATAGAGTAATCACCGAGCAACCCTAGAAGAAAAAAAACCTATTTTAGAACGTTAAATTGCAAATAGAAGGTAAACGGTGTGTTTACATGAACATATGGAATAATACGCACAGCCATATAATCATTGACACAAAAAGGCATGGTTCTGAAATACTGACACTTAAATTTTTTAGTATGAAAAAGTAGGGCATTGAAGATTTTAACCATAAAAGTAATACAGTTTCGACGTCGCAACACAGTTATTACCTATTTCTCTTTTAAACAATTGTGATATATCATATTAATAATAATTTTATAAAATAAAAACAAATATATGTACAACAAAATTAATCACCTAAAAAATAAACAGCCCTGTATCGTTATATAAGTGTTGGTATCACCATACGAAATACCACTGAGAGGTACTCAACAATAGAGGCCTAACTCAAAATGGCCAATTTCTGAGTTGTGCCACTATTGATCTATAGGTGCAAACATGCGACTTTTTTACTCATATAACCCAAATAACATTTTTGTGAATAACTTCCTGTGTCTAAGGAGTCATATACTCGCTATAACCTACTCGCTAACACGAGTGCCAAATTATTAAAAAAATTAAGTACAAAAAACGTACATTCTAAATAAAAAATGACATTCTTGTTACCCGTTATTTTAGTATTTCCACTTGTGTCTGTAAACAAAACGTGCGCTTTATCCGAGTTCATTAAAACCGACTTGACCTTTCGCCATTTTAAGCTTTGCGCCCGTGACTCTTCGCAAAGAAAAAAAAATGTGAACGTTTTACACCTGAATGATGCTCAGAGTCGTCATTTTTAAGTTTTTTTTTCGACTTCACCAGAGCGGGTAATATTTCAACTCTAGAGATTTTCGGATAGCCTGAGAGAAAAGTTTACTCGCGGAGTAACGTCTAGGAGCGCTCTCCGATGAAGCAACATCTTTCTCTATCCTGGATTGTGAGAGACAATAGAGTCATCCCTCCATCTTGTGTATGTGACTCTAGTATAGTCACGTAAAGTGGGATTTACGTCACGCCGAAAGCGAGGACATAGGAAACTGTGAAATAACCTAACACGAGGCCCAAAACTGAGATAGGAATCTGCCATGGCCTACTCTCAACTTGCGTCTGAAAAGTATTGTGAAGGAACTATCGAACGTGCAATGAATTTGCGAATACATGAAAAAACCTCCCACTTCAGTCTTTGTAGGCCCTACATCAAAATTTAAAATGTCAGTGTGCTTAACAGAAACATAATTTTCGGGCCTCTCAAAATTGCAAACATGGACATTATTATACCATTTTATATGGGGAAATATTCTAACTGGAACTATATTAACCAGTTTCAATACAGCACAAACAATAGGAAACCAATTTTTCGCTTACGGACGACGTTTACAAAAAAAAAAAAAAGCTATTTCATGTTTTTATTTTTCAATGTCTATACGTACGCAGGCGTGTGTGTGTGAATATACATAAACAAGACCAACATTTTCACATTAACCTTTTCGGTTATGAATGGGTCAAAGGATCATGTAGCACGATAGGAGAGGCCTGACAATGCCTTCAATATTGTATGTGTACTGCAGATTGGAAACAAGTTTCATTTATGTAAAATTGTGAAAAAATGGACATGTTGCATTTCTGCTGTATGCGGTTCATATATATATATATATATATATATATATATATATATATATATATATACACTATTTAACGATTTTTGTAACAGGCAAGTTACTTACCTAAGAGAAATTTCGGTCATCACTGCAGCAAATGGTTTACCACAGAAAACCAGAGAATACACACAAAGAGACAAATAACCTGTGCGTGCGATTATATCTATTTACTTTATTGTTTATGTTGTTCACTCTTTCTTTGCAGAATTGCGTATGTTTACGTTTGTTTGCCAGTTCTCGAAAATCATTTTGGATGTTTGTTTGCCTGGCTGTATGCATTCGTTGGTTTCCTGTGGCACGCCATTTGCTACAATGCCATTTATCCACAAATTTTCATTGATAAGTAAATACATTTTTTGGTTAAGAGAGTTAATCTCTAAAAGAACTAATATTTTACTTATCTATTGTGAAATTTGAAACCTGAGAATATGGAAAGGGGTGAAAATGTTTTAGTGCACCGATGGGCTGTAGTCATGGTTTCCCCTTCAATGAGTTATTAATAATATAATGTGAAAATAAAAGGTAAATAAAGCGTTTATTCGAAATTTGACCACTAAGGGCGTGAAAAGACTTGAAATTTGTTTTTGATAGTTACTCCGTAAGAAATGATCAACAGTTACTATAAACTATCAAAAAATATAAAAAATAATCGAAAATAACATGAAAGGGTCAGAAAAGTTAACAAATGAACAACAATGAAAACAAGTATTAATTAAAACTTAAGAAGCTGTCGAACATGTCAAGCAATTTACATTAATGGAAATTTCAGAAAATATATTGAACATGTCAAGCAGTTAAGTCGTTTATCGTTTCAGTAGTATAGTAACATTGTCTGTTGTCCCGGTGAGTAGCAACTAGTGGAAATCAACTGAGCCACGGGGGTTGGCACCCATCGACCACCGCGTCCCGGTGCACTGAGAAAAAAATTTTGTTGGTGCAAACAAAATTTGTTTGCATGAACCAAATCATTTGTTTGTATAGAGACAAAGAAATATTTGTTCGCTCGTACCAAATTATTTTGTTCCCTTAATTTGTTTGAGGCAAATAGCTGAATTTTGTTAGCAGTACCAAATATTTAGCTTGCCATAAAAATATTTCGTTGACCATATTAAAAGCACATGCAATATTTTAAGAACTAAAAATTTATATTTTATAAAATTGAAAATTTTTTAACATTTTAAGAGCTAAAAAAAAGTATAGTCGAGCCAGGATTTGATCCATTATCCCTTCACTTGCCTCTTTCTGCCCATGACCCAACCAACTGAACTACGAGTGCTTCCATGACAGCGAGATTGTTATTTGTAAAGGAATAGTTAAGTCGTGCACCGCAGGGCCGCAGCACAAAGAACGAGACGTGCAGCTGCGGTGTTTTCAAGTTTATAGCATTTTCTTTTGTGATCAATCGAATTAACCACTTTGAAATTGTTATAGCTAAAATTAAGATACTAGAATTATGCTGATTAACAGTTTAGTCGTACTACTTGTGGCACAAACTTATATTTAGAATGTTGAGGTATACAGTGTTCGCCATCTTATCGCTTACGTACGCCAGCCAGCCATCTTCCGCAAGTCAACCAAACGTATTTAGTTTCGCCGACAAAATAATGTAGTCCATCGAAAAAAAAAAATTGTTGGTTCAAAGCACTTCACTTATAACTAACAATATTATTTTGTTGACAAGTTGTAACGAGTTGTTTGTTTACACAAAATATTTATTCGACGTCCTGTAGCAACTAAATTTACGTTTGGCACAATCAAATTACGTTTAAATGAATAATTTGGTCGAGGGAAATAATTAAATTTGTTTGGAGGACTCCAAGCTTGGTCTTACCAACAAAATATGGTTTAACTGAAGCAAACATCACCCAAACAAATATATTTAGTACAATGAAACAATTCTTTCTCTCAGTGTGCTAGAAAATGAAACTTTGTTCTGTCTGCATGTCCGCAAAAAGAGTCAGTGTTTTTCTAACGTAATGTAGACTCTGCTTTTATTACATGCCTTACACTCTCAGAGTCGTAGTTGTTAGACCACCCAAGTTACATTACAGCGGACTGGGTAAAAATTTCATCCGGGTATACTCCAGATTTTGGCACTAAACAAACATAACAGACGTACTTGGCCAGCGGGTTTGGTTTCGGTACAATATTTTCCCTCGACTGACATTGTTTTATTGTGCCTAACATAATATTTGCTAGCATGCAAGACCAATAATGTTTAATAATTTTAAACACGACACTTTCAAACTAAACGTATTTTATGGAAAACTATTAGTGAAAAATAACTGCGTTTAAAAAATAAATATTTTTACGTTAAATGATGTTTCATATTGTTTAAAAAAAAGCCTTTTTTTGTGGACATACGTCATTGCTCATGTTTCTTGATCAAACTTGTGTTAAAATTCAAAGTAAAAATAAGATAAAAGGCAATCCCAGAGGATTTTGCTCAGATTTTCTTTTTACGTTTTTAATTAAACAGCAAGAATTCTAAAGACAAAATTGAGTCATAGTTTTACAACACCGAGACACAAATGATGGACATAAAGAAAACCACATTCCCAATAAAAATGAATTAAATAAGACAAAAAAGAGAGGAAAAAATTACAATGGACCACAAACAACTAACAGAAGGCAACACGACACAAGTTTCATTCAACGAAAAAATGCAACGTTTCGGGAGTATCCCCGTCTTTGGGCTGAGACACAGCTGGTCGGAACACCAAGATACGAATGAAGTTCGCTAGAAAATTGGAGCTTATATAGTCTGGAAACTTGGTCCTGCACAAAGGACTTAATTCAGCATTTCAACTCGTCAAACCATTTTTTCGATATAGTGTCCTCCGTGGAAAGCGTTGTGTATTATCAACCAGCAGTCGAACAAGACGAGTTTAGATGGATGCTGCGCATAGCTATTAAATCAGCAAAACCTCGTAAACCTGATCTCACACGGGATGAGTGACTAACATTCAGAAAACTCAAATCCGATTCGGATATCGCAATTCTACCTGTTGACAGACGTCGTGTTACAGTCATTCTAGACAAAACTGGTTACGAGAGCAAATTCACTAACCTTGTAACAGTGGACAAATACACACTTCTTAAGGGGCCCGCCTCGTGGCACATGTGTTTGTGTGAGTGAGGTAGGGTGCTAAGGGTGACCTCGCATGAGCCATACAACGGTGCGGAGCCTCTACGCGTAAGGCGAGCATTTTTCGTAAAATAAAAATTTCCTGTGGGACTTTAAGTGTTGACTCTATTGTTTTATTTACGAAATAACTTAACTTAAGTCTAAAGCACTGCTCTTAAGTGGTTTCACATGTATCCTGTTAGTAAATTTTTCGCTACAGAAACTTGAAAACCCCGTATTAACCCATTTTGACGTGCCCTAAAAGGATATTTCTAATACGTGTGTTGTCTTGAAAGTACTTAAGGGCAGTCGTCTGAAGTGTGTGTTCTATTCGTGGACAAACGGCGTGAATACACGTGTATTAGTTTCGGTGTAAAACTTGTTTTTCAAACACGCTGCAGCGCGATTTTATGGCAATGAGGCGGGCCCCTTAAGAAGGACCCAACAGCAGCCATAGAGTGGAATGTACACGAAGACATCAGAAAGCGTAAAAAACACATACCGAAAAGCACACGAAGATCCCTCAAACCTCATCGCAGCACACCTCCGCACTTATATGGGTTACCTAACTTTCACAAAGCAGAAATGCTCTTACGACTTATCATTAGTTCATGCAATTCCCCATACTAAAATGTAAGTATCTGCTAAACATTGTCGAACATCTAGCTGGCTAGACACCTATATTGATTAAAGACTCTAGCCACTTTATTTCTGTATCTAGAAGACTATACTGTAGGTAGCACTATCCGACATCCTGGTGACTTTAGATGTCTAGAGCATATTCACCAGTAGCAGAAACGCTTGCCATAGTGAAACCAAAACTGGAACATGACACTCTTAGCCGAAGAACATCCATATCTATCTAATCCTAATCCATAATGGATCTCATGACACTCTGCACTGGAAGAAAAATTTTGTTAGAAGTTTTCCCTTTAAATTATTTTGTGGTAACCACAAACTATTTTTGTGTTGGCCACAACATTTAAGTGGTTTCAACAAACTGTTTTGTAGTTACCACAAAATAAGTTTTACGTATTAAATACTCACAAAATATTTTATTGCTGCCACAAAATTTTATTTACGTGTGTGTCACCACATACTTATGTCAGTTTAAACAGGATTTCCATAAACAAACTAATAGCATGGCTCTGGATAACTCACTTTCACCATTCATTGTGAACATATTCATGGAGAATCTGGAACAAGAGGCATTAAGTAACACAACCACACCGCACAAAATTTGGCTGCGATACGTAGATGACACTTTCCTTGTTTGGCAACATGGACTGGAAAAACTGGCGAAATATGTCGATTTCCTCAACTCACTGAAGTTAGCAATACAGTTCACACACGAAATATAATCAAACAATAGCACGCCTTTCCTAGATATCCTAGTCACCAGATAAAACCATACACTCAGCACTAAAATGTACAGGAAACCGACACATACCGGTCAATGTCTGCATTTTTAATACGATCATCTAACAAGTACAAAGTCGGGCATTGTTCGTACCCTAGCCAAGCGAGCAGGAAATATCTGTTCAAACATGAAAACATTATTTGAGGAACAGTGTCACTTAAGAAAAGAATTAATGGCCAACAAGTATCCCAGATATATCACAAACAAGCAGATAAGAGAAAAATTCACTAAAGTGTGAAGTCACGACAGACATATCACCTTATGGATCTTTGACAAATTCTTATGTCCGTGGACTCTCTGAAAATAATAAGAAAGCTGGGCAACAAATGCCACATGTGAACAGCATTCCGTTATAGCTCAACAGTAAAAAATATTCCCACTAAAGTAAAGCTCACAGTAGATAATCAACAAACCCGCGAATATATATATACCATGCAAATGTGACTCTTCATGCAACCAAGTTGCGAATGAAGTACGCTAGAACTTTTGGGATTATCTGGATGATCTTTAAACTGCTGAGCCAATGGTAGCAAAGCATGTGTGATTGGTTTGACTCTTGGCCAATGAGAGGCAAGTATTCTCCTGATTGGCTGAGCACCTTGTAGTAACGTTGTTCTGCCGTGGCTAATAATCACAAATACATTCATTTATTAATACTATTATTAGTTTTATATTTATTGCGTAATATGAAATATTTTTTCAATAGTTAATGGCAACCATGTGTCTTTCAGTTCAATGCTCTGTTGACTTATGATGTTTTTATTGCTTGGTATGCAAGCTGACTCTTTTATTTTTGTTTAATTCGGTCTTTTTCCTGACTTATTGGGTTAGCTGAGATTCAGAGAATTTGGTGGCTTTTTTCCCATGTGCGTTCTGCAATCCTAGATTTCTGTATTTCTCCTTTTTTCGTTTATATTTTCAATTACATTTTCTGTTTGCCAACATTCAGAGTTGTTTAAGTGATTAGACCATAGAATTGTGCTGGCGTTAATATAGCACTGCTAACATAATGTAAAACTTTACCAAGCGCATTGATAAAGAGTTTTGTTTAAAATACTTCATAGTAAAACTTAGCATATGGGGACTACTTACGTACGAGTGACCACGTGACATATGTTAGCGACCACTAACAAGTTAATACATAGGGTCTGGCCAAATTCCTATATCTTCTCCCTTTATACCTCGAATATGACGGTTATGTTGTTTTGAGTACCCAATCGTAATTGTGTAAATAAAAAAATATTTTACTGCACCTTGTTTTGAAACGAACATAAAAGTAAAAAATATATAAAATAAATAAACAAATATAAATAATTTCTCATTTGATAACACTTGTAAGATTTGAAACGATGAATGTTGGGTGCATGTAGTTAGTAAGGCGTGTAGACAGTAGCTGTCGTTGAGAATACTCACACAACAATTCATACAATATTCTGTGCAACACTATAATAGGAGAATTAGGCTAACTATTCATGCATAAATCATCTATTACACACGCTCCACTTTTTTCGCCTTAAATCTTACAAGAATTTTCGTAGGTAAGAATGTTTCATACATTTTAGTTCGTAATGAAAACGTCTTATATTTCTTTCTTAAGATAAATTGCTTTCTACTTTTTTAGTCTTGTGTGTGTGATGTTTTGCCATCAATTTTAAATCAAGCAAAATGTGTAACGAACGGACAAACATACAAACCGTTTGACAAAAAAGCGTGTTAAAATTGCATAAACAACCAACTTCGAGCTACGTTTAAAGTTTCCGGTGTCCAAGTCGTGGAGAAGTTAGTTCACATGTGGTAGACTTATGTTTTTATTTAAATGTTTAATTAGACTTTTCTCTCTTTTATATTGCATTGCCATTTAGTTTTGAAATATGTTTACAGTTTCACGTCTCTAGTAAATCGGGCAGTTAGTATAACGTGGCATATTAAGGGGTACGTAACGTTAAGGTGTCAGGCGAACAACTGTAATACTCAATCGTCGATCAAATCTAAACTGCTTAGGAAAATAAGGCATTGAAACCTCAAATCCATTGAAATTGAAGACTGTAATATTTAAAATTTTAGTACGATAATATACAGAACGCTATAATAATAGAATTGCAAGAATATTCACAATTTTATTTGAAAATTATTTTTGTCTCCGAAAACTGGTGCGCGACTGGTTTACGGATGTTAAAAGGATATTAAAATAAAAACGCAAATATTTTAGAATTTTCTGTTACTAAAGTGTCCTAAATATTATCATACTAAAACTTATATAAATTACTGTTTTCAAATGTTTGGATTTTGTGGCTTCAATCTTTCATTTTTTCCTCAAAAGCAAAGCATATTACCGCCCAGTGCTAAATAAATAAACGTTTGTTAATAAAATGTATATACACGGAAAATATTTTTCATTGAAATAAGATTAGGAGTTTAGATTATATCGACTATTGAATATTCCAGTCGTACGCTCGACCCCTTAACATTCCATATCATTTAACTCTTCTAATTTGAAATAATTATTTCACGATTTTTCCTATTACACTGTAGTTCTATCTAGTTATGTGTAGGGACCTGAATATATCGCGTTTTGCTTTGGGTATAGGCTAGATTTCACACAACTGTACGATAGTGTCACTTTCACAATTGGTCATTAACTAACTTGGCACCACTTGGGAATCGTGAACCAATAATAAAGAAGCGAGCAGGCAATATAAGTTGTCGTCTTTTTGAGTACATATGTGTTCTTGCAGGCTAGCCTACACGTCAATGAACCCGCGATTTTTTCCTGTCTCTAGTTGTAAGTTATGTATAAACATTTAAACTTCTAGCTCCTCGGGAAGTTAGCCAAAAAAGTAATTGCGAAATTTGTACAGAATATACAAACTAACATACAAGAAAACGATATGGTAAAAACACGGTGAAATACCACATAGAACATAATTTTATAAATTACCGCAAATTTCTTGAAGCAAGTAAAATATATGTGGTTGTTCGAGTACAAAAGTGCATACGGATACTTGTTCCGAAACTTATTTTTTCTGTGACCCTATATTCGTCACACTAGGCATTTACAAATACTTACGACGGTAGTGTAAATTGGCGCCAGCACAATGTGACTCTACCGCCGGCCTCAGATCACGTTGCACGTTACCGCTTGCTCCGCGCTTCAGACAGTTCAAAATTCCACCGACAGGTGGCATCAGAGTTAGGTTTCCGCCGCTTCGCCAAGTTGCATCATTTGCGTGGGTTTGTCCTTTGTGCGTATAAACGTATTTAAAAGTATTGGAAATTACAATGAATATCATTGCCACAGGATATGAAGCAATCGGTATTCTGTAAAAAATGTTTTACGTTTGTCAGCCCAGAATCAACATACTGTTTATTTCACACATTGAGAAAATACGTTATTTATTGTTTCTGTTAAGTGCGTCGTCGCTGTTCGTGGCAGTAGACTTGAACGAAACTTGAATTCTTGAATTGCGTGTGTCATGTGTGTTTTTTGTGGCAGGTTTCAGTTACAATTTCAAATAAACTATGCCCGCATTTACGAGATTCGTAACGGCAATAGTGCGTGTTGTATCAGTCAGTCGCTGGACAGAAACCAGTATTATAAGACGTTAACTCGTAGGTATTTATAAACCAAATGCAAGTATTTATAAACCAAATTAATTTTGATTATAACTTACATTCAGCCCCCGGGCATTTAATGAGTAGATATTGTAGATAAAATTTATCGGAGCAGTATACTGTACATGTAAACATTGCACGACCCTATGTGAATAAAAGAACGTGGTAATATTTATGTTTACATTCGGCGGAAGTATATGAACTGGCAGGATATATAAATTAATCAGGGCTTTTTTGAGTGCTCACTTTATTCCGAATCAACTATAGGACGAACACTTCAAGGGTGCTCATACAGCAACCACAGTAATGAAAATGTAAACAATAGACTTGACAAAAACCTGTAACAAAGAAAAACTGAATGCACTTTGTTCAAAATACCAAATAAACAAGTATGTAACGAATATGATATATATATGTATATATATAATATTTTTTCAAATATATGATGTGGAAGTCGCGTTTAGTAAAATATAGAGTGTGTATAAACATTTAGGTTATTTTTCTAATTCCCGCCATATTGTAGCCCTGAACAGTATTACACGCGTTCGTCATAATCCTGGTGCTGGAAGATTGAGATAACCCAGAATAACCCAGTTCGTGAGTTTCTGCAAACGCCTACTGTCACGTTCGAGAAAAAACAGACGTGGTGTTGGTTTTGTGTGCTTTTATTGGGGGAGGAGGGGGTTATATTTTTTTATGCACGAAGCTTACGAGGCCACTTCAGCACGTTTCGATGCCCTGTATGGAAGATCAAGCCTACGTCATCTCGTCATCATTCTTCCGGGGATTTGGAGCGGCGACATCCACTGGTTGTTACGTCATCTCGCTATTAACCTCTCCTATTGTTCTGCAGTATTGTTATCGTCATTTAGCAACTTTGTCATACGACTAAGCGGGAAAAGCACAACTATGCAAGTAAACAGGGCGTGGTTATAAACTAAAGTTACTGGAATTTGAAAGTAACCATATAAAAACAAACGAAAAATATATAATTTGGTTATTTTTAACATTAGATAAACGTTTCCCCAGTGAGAAATAGTTCTTAAGAGGGCGTGATACATAATTCAACGCTAAAAGCATAAATCTATTTCTACAGGTTTTTTTAAGCCAATTTGCGAAAGTTACAATAGCAAACCTAGACAATAGTTTTAGCCAAAGCTTAAAGCAAAATTGTTTCCAATGTTACGAACTTCTGAGGCACAAACTCTGACGCCGGAACCTCGTGCATTTAACTTCTGCGCAAGAGATCACACGCAACGGATTAGTAATGTACTCATAAAGTTGGCAAATACTATTATCTAGGATTGTCATTGAGTTTTTTTTATCCATATTGGCTTCGAAAAAAACGTAGAACTCAATTGAAATGTTCAGCGTTTATTTATATACCACGTACTCTCAAGGGCTCCTTCTACCCTCGTTTTAAATGCGTCGCAGTGTGTTCGTAAACAAGTATTTTCTACGAAACTTTTCACGTGTGTCCATTGTAACGATGTACGATAGCAAAATACGCTTCAGACAAGGTCGGAATCCCATTAAGACACCAGGCTCATTAAAAACACGGCTTCTAAGACATCCAACATGGCTAAAAACGGCCTATTCAGGCTGCCGTATTTCGAAATGTGCAATTAGACGTACAAGAAACTCAGGTATAGACGTTAAACAGAACTTCTCCGCAGACTTTCACTAATATAATTATATGGTCAACGAATAGGAATCACGTGGCAAAAATAAAATTATCAGCGAGAACCTTGCACTCTAGTTCAGCTCTTTGACCGTTGGGGCGATTCGGCATTGTATGGACACTTGAAGGTCGTCCTAATATCTTCATCACTTTTCACTCGCAGATAGGCGGCACAGTTCCTAGTGACCGAATCAAAGTTATAAAATTACGACTTACGACCACGGGTCCCTATTTATGTTATTTTAGGAAGTTTTATTTTTAAACCATGAACGATAGTATGTATCGCAAAACCGTTAAGTAGTAATGTTATAAATTCTTTTTACTATGGAGCCTATTTTTTTCTAAACATAATTTTGTTTATTTTTGGCTAATTATTGACATTAAGAAAGTTTAAAATTAAGGCAATAATAAGCCAAAATTACATAAACTTACGTTCTAAAAAAATTGGCTACATATTACAAATAATTTCCAACATATATATGTAACGGGTTCATGATGTATGCTATCTTTCAGTATATAAAAAATAATTAAATTCGCAAAAACAGATTAAATATGATTCCGTGTACTTATGAATTTCACCTGAAACGCATACTACTTGTTAAAAAGTTTGGAATTTAATACATTCTAGAATTGCCTTCGTTTTGGTCTTCAAGTATTTGGTAACGATATTTTCGGGAATTTTGAGTGAACTATTACAGCGTTAATTTAAGCAGTTCCCTGCCACAGCATTCTAAAAGCCACGTGTTCCCATTTGCGCTGTTTTCTCGAAAATATTTTTTTTTAATTTTGTAAATAAAAGATATCGCAGAACTGTCACATATATATGTTAAAAAATATGTATACTATGTAGCATAAATTTTCAAAGCAAAAAAATTACGTAATTTTTGCCTATCATCAACTTTGAAAAATGTCTTTAAGGCTATAACCAGCCTATTTAGTAAAATTTTTTGTTGGATACACAGGAAATAAAAGTATTTTTATACATTTCCGACGATTACGTAATACCTGCTACCATATAAAATTTAAAAAATATATAACGGCATAAATTAGCATACTCGAACTTAAATAAACACGCCATTAGCTTTGTTGCGGTCCACCTGTAAATTAATATAATCTGCCCGGTGCCTTCCGCCATCCATAGAAACATAATACATGAGCTAACAACAGAATACGTAGCAATACAGAAGTTAAGTAGCTGGTAGGACGGCGAACTCAGTCGTACACAGCAGAAACACGGCTTCGCTGGCCGGCAACATAACAGCTGCATATCGAGCTGTCAGCCAGGCCAATAGGAAACATGCAGGAGCCAAACAGACACAGGGCTGGTATCAGCAACCTCGGACAGAGAATACGTGGCCAAGTTCTCCCATATCAAAGGAGCCGCCACGTTATTTCAAGTCTGCATTAGCAATTATTAAGTAACAGAATTCTGTGTTTAAGAGTGCTGTGTAACGGTTTCAGCGATAAGAACCAGAGCATCAATCTCGACGATAGGCAAACGGTCTCTATTCGCAGCGCGCTAAATTGGCGTGCAATGTTTACGTAGAACTATTTTTCCCATGGGACTTTAAGCAGTGGCTCTAAAATATTATTTTTTGCATAGTATGAAGTAAAAACAAACGCAATTTGCAATTTACGGATTCAGGTCGTTTTTTCAGAGTTGCATATGTCTAAAAAGACAGTTTTTAACCATCTCCAGAGGGTTCAAAATCATGTTCCTAAAACGACTGAATTTTTTTCGAAAAGCGGCATCTGTAATTTCAAGTGGACGTTCTTTTAATAGACAACAACAATAAGAGTAAGTTCGGCGGTTTCGCGTAAAAAAGTATTCGCGTGACACGCCACAACACTGTCCAACGGCTGTGTACACAGTCCTCTTAAGATGAGGTGTCAGACAAACGCCCAGCCAGTCCCGATAAATCATTTTTACTTTAAGTATATATTTGAGGACTGCAGCGACGGAATGCAAGTGTTACGTATACAGGAGACACTCGAGAAAACCAGCTTTTTCCGGGGGCAAAATTCGGGATGACATCGTCTGATATGCTCATCAGCAAAGGGGGAAGGCAAGACGGGCACTTCCACCTTTACTCATGAAATATTATTTTTATTATGTGCTGAGGTGTTTTGAAGATGACGACAAACAAGAATTTGCATATTAATATCAAAAAACCTTTTGCATCTCAATTCTTGAAGTGTAAAAGAGAGTTTTTAGTACGGGCCTATTAAAAAAAATAAAGAACGCGTTCCTATGCTCCCACTTTGGACAAAATCCTGGTGACACCCCGTGCCACTGGAGACCTATCCCTAGGGTTAGGACAAATTCGCGAGTTCAACGACCTACGTGCTAGAATCCAATGTCCTATACATACTCAAGCCCCGTTTATTCGTTCATTGTATGTTGTCTGAATGAGTATACACAGGATAACGGATTCTAGCATATTGGTCGTTGAACTTGCGAAATATTCCTAGCCCTAGCTATCCCGTATCATTGTGGCGTGAATCGACTTGCAAGGAGGGTATTTTAGATGGTAAAACGTTAATACGAACTATTGCTGACGAATCGTAATTAAATAATTATGAAGGGCAATACCGTCCCGTGCACAAACGCTATACACGAGCACAGTACTAGTAAACGTCACAAGTGATTACTTTAGTTACAGGAGTCATCATTGATCGTCATACAACAATAGTCACTACTCAGCCATATTAAAATTAGGGTTCGTTAGGAAAAAGACTTGAGTATGGACATAGCCATCTTTAGTAGAAGGCCGCGACCTTAGATCTGGCAACCCTGCACACAAAGGTCATTTTAACACTTCTGTTAGCTCTCCATAGGCAATGGATGTACCTGATTCGTTATTGTGCCCTACATACCGGCGAATCAGGGGTAGCCACTGCCGTTCCAAAGCAAAACAAGTGTTATAATGACCCTTCCTAGCAGGGTTGCCAGATCTAAGGCCACGGCCTTCTACCGAAGATGGCTATGGTATGGAACGCCTACTCGTCGGCTACCGTCAATGTTTAAAATATATTTAGGTTCAACCCGCATAAGCGGCACTGCAGACATAGTAGAAGCATTGCAATGCATTGAGTTTGCAGCATGCTCATAGCATAAATAGAGTTTCAGAAAATAACTGATCAATTTTGTTAACAAATTATTAGGCCTTATAATTTATAATTTTGTAACATAACTTTAATTATTTATACGAAAAAAGGGTTTTGACTTAAATTTTGAAATCACACTAACCCTTAAAACAGCTGGATCGCAAATATAATTATGTTACTCGTGTTATATATTTCTACGGGTTTTTATGTTGTATATTGGGATTCATTTATAAATATCACAACAGTTGAATTAATATGTTTAAGTGGATAATTGTTTTTACGTTAAAATACAGGTTTGCAGGAAACTAGTTAACTTTGAGCGAAATCAATGTAACATAGAATTTCAACACTACTGTCTCCAAAAATAATAGCATAAGTGTGCTGCGGCACGCATTAATACAGAAGAAAGACACATACAATATATATATATATATATATATATATATATATATATTTCACCTCCGGATCAAAAAGGGGCATAACTCAGAATTTGGCCTTTATTGCTATGTATCTTTCAATGGTCTTTCCGAAGATAATACCAACACTTACTTAGCGTACATTAGGTGTAATTTGTAAGTTGAGGCCTTGCAATTTTTATGTATTTTTCACATTTATGTGATGACATCAATACAATAATCAATATTTAGCAGTGTTGACAACTGTTAATTTTGTATGTTTTCAACATGAAAGGTGTAATTATGGTTACAGTAAAAGTTTTTGACACACACATTTGATTTTCTGCTGAAGGATTGAGATGCCAAAATCTAGGAATCATACTTTTTGAGTTGTGCCTGTTTTCATCTAGAGGTGTTGTGTACACACACACACACACACACACACACACATATATATATATATATATATATATATATATATATATATATATATACACGCATAACAACATACACAGACACTCGTCCAAGAATATGTAACACGAATTATGTACAGCAGATAACTAGTCGCTTTCCATACAGCTTCAAAAAAATTAGGACATTGAATTAATGTTAGCAAATATTTAATTCTATGCGAAGGACTCCGATCTTACACGATACTAAGTTAACAACAGTAGGGCCTGCTCGAAAAAAAAATTATTGTGATTGATTTAATATCTGCAAACTTTGGTCGTTTGGTCCGTATCGCGTCTGGCTTCAGTAGCATCAACTTTTATTAGTTTCTATTTTTTTTCTGCAAATGCAATCTTACTTTGAGGATTCTCACAGAAATGTCTTTTAGTGCAGACAGGAAAAGTCCGTAGAAGAAAAATAATTTGAGAGGAATATCTTCAGGATTTCAAAACAAGACTGAAGTAGTAATAAGCTGAGATTTGCTTTTTTAACAAACTAAGCAAATAACATTTTATTTAGCAATGATAATGTCGACCACGACCTCTTTCATCTGTACAAATAAACTTGCTATGATTTACGGTATTCGAAGAAAGTTTATTCACTTCTGTACTTTAGTATGTCAAGTAGACAGGAGACTTAATCAACGTCAGTAAATTTTCTTCCTGAGAAACGTAATTAGTTTTGTGTTATGAACCACAAACAATTTGGATATCATTCACATATATATGTAAGACTTAATTATCTTAAACTAAATATTTGACAAATACTTGTATACTTAAAAATAATAGGCAACTTTGAATCAACGAAAATTACGAACTACATCAGTAATAAACTATTTACCAAGATTGAAAGCTTTTCTCTTTAAACTATCAGAGATGGAAGAATTTTTTTAGTAGTTAACCTATCTTTAGTGGGTTTTCTAAATGAGTTCAGTACTCACTTTGTGAAGGGACAGTCATGAGAGGTATAATTTGGTTTGATTTTTAATGGAGAACAAGAAAAGTGGTGGTGGAAATCTTAGTTTTGCAACTGGGGCAGTGGGGAAGGAAGGTAATTTCAAAACAATAAAAATTCCAATTTTAATGCAATTGGAATAAAAGTGTGCTTCTTCATTGAGTGTAGTTTCATTTTCATGACTATTAAGTACTTAATAAAAAAAAATACTAAGGTCATCGGCCAGCTGAGTATTTTCGTTTTGTAACATGACACGGGAAAAATTATAAAATATTAATAAAATGTTAAATAGATTTGTATTAGTTTTTTTTTAATACAAACGCCACTCAATAACCTAAACAGAAGTGAGAATTACATAACCCCCCCCCCTAAAAAAAACCGGTAGCATAAGCAATTTTAAAACCCAAGAATTTCGACGTCGAGCGAACATATAACAACTTGCAATCTAGTCTGCGGTCAGAAAATAATGCAAATTTGGTACGTCCGTAGATGTATGTTTGGTGAATAGATTTTTGCACAAGATTTCTTCAGTGCTTTGTGTGTACATTGGCAGCTCTAATCCGTGGTCAGTGATTGGCTGCTTTTAACTCTTACGTGTCTTAACGTTTAAGGCTATGCTCTCTAATTTCTACTTTTTTTTAGATTTTACATTTTTTATGCTTAAACGAGGGCATGTATCAAAAAATTGTCTCGCGGGTTTCTTTAAAATCGTTTTCTCCATGTTGACAGATTTTTTATGTCAGTAAATACTATTATTTTAGCTAATTATATAATTTACGGAATTCTGGTTGACATTTTAATCGAAACAGTAAAAATTTTTGCTTTAAAAAATATTGGCTATCCTGGCAAAATCCAGTTTAAACAAAACTGCCAGATAGATTTTTGATATCTGCTCTCATTTAGGTATAAAAAATAACTGTCGCAAAACAGTATAAATTAAAGAGCATGGCCTTAACTGCAAACCACAGACGTGTGGTATCTCAGTAACCTTGTTCTGATTGGTACAGCCAAACGAGAGAAGTTCCTGAACAGAAACACGCAGCCAATAAGAAAGAGACAGAGCTGCAGTTGCGCACTAAGGCATTGAGACAAGTTGATAAAAATCTTTCCGTGATCGTCAAGAAGATATTTTGTTTGTAAACTCATTAGTTTATAAAGTTACAAAGGTGAAGATTGTAATTGTTGATTTTATGAAACCTCCTATGTATTGAAATCAAAAGTTTTCAGGCGAGAAAAAACACAGACACTAACGGTGCTATGGTATTATTGTTAGTAACTACTGTAAAATTTCGTAATAGCAACGTTTCTATCCATCTGTATAAATTGTAGTACAAGCAAAGGCACAGATAAAATAACTTTAACATATTATTTGTAATTTGGCACACATGAGGTATCAAAATGCTGATTTGGAATACACTAGAGCGATATTCTTAAATAGTGATTTATCAAGTTCCACTTTTAACACATCATGTTCAATAGGAAATAAAGCAACTATAAACCCTACAAACAATAATACACTCTCTTCTTTCAGTGGACATCATAATGTCAGTGTCAAGAATACGCATACAATTAAAAATAATACCAAAATCCCATGCTGTATGTGCATTACATCTTGGTCGCCTAAAAACGTGACATAATAATGATCGTGTCCTCTAATTCTGTGACAAAATACATTCACAATTCACAAACAAACCAAAACCGTGCAGCTAAGCATCATGGTCTACTGGAGGCATGACATAAGGGTGGACATGACACAGTGTATATGCAAGGGGCATTCTCCACTGTGATGGTACACAACATGGTGACACTGCTGCTTTAGAACTTTATTTCTCATGTCTTCTTCTTCTAAGGTTTGAAAGGAAGACTATCACAGAAGGTATTGATGATCCTTTTCTATGTCGTCTTTCATTTCCTGAATTTGATTGAATTTCAATTCATTTATAGGTACGTGTCAAGTGTATAAGACTCTTGCTTCCCTGACAGTGCTCGCAGACCTCCTCCTCTTCTGTGGTAGTGATTCATATTCGGCCGTGCGATCCAGTTTGAAAAAAATATCACAGTTTGGCAGACATTTCAGATCCAGTATGTCACGGACAGTAGGTTCCCCATGCTTACTTCCCGGACCGAAGTGACATTAGGTTCGATGAAACCTCCCCGTAATTCTTTAAAAAAAAAAAAAAAAAAAATTAGTAGTCACAGACATTGACTTTGTATGGCTGTGAAGGCCTAGCTTGTAGCATCAGGGCCGCATTATCAGTGGGGAGTGTATTGGAGGTCTGAAGCATTTCTCTAACTCAACATGAACACTATCAGCCTCCATAATTTTGTAGCCTTTCTCAAGGAACAGTTGTTCAATCATCAGTGATTTTTTTTCTGTGCTGGATCACTGAGAACATTGACCAGAATCCTGTTATGGTTGTGGAACCCACAGCCAATTGAAATGAGCGTAAATTTATGGACCGATTCTGGTTCTTTCGAAACGAAATCAACGATACATGTTGCAAACTCATTGGCGGTGACAGTCCCATTTGCTTCATGCCAAACATAGTGTGTGACTTCATTGTTCAGCTCATAAATTGTAAAAGTGTACACTTGTAATTTCTGTTTGTAGTAAAATGCTGAGGCCACAATAACATACTTTGCTGATTCATCTTAAGAACAAAACGTGTCTTACGTGCAGAAGACTTTGCAAGATTCTTGGCTGCTCTAGCATTGTCTTTGCTCTTAATATGAGCTTCACATATTTATTTCGTAACTCAACCCACTTTATAACGTGCAACACACGTCACATGGGTCCTTAAGAGCTATATGAGTGGCAATATTTTCCGCTTCAAGAACATTATAGAATGTACTCCTTGATGCAGGCACGATGTTGTTCTCTTCACTCCATTCCTTATAAAAACTGAAGAACTGGAGCTCAAACTTAAGTGAGGATTCGACATAGATTTTCTTTGAAGATTCACTACAATAGTAACTTGGCACCTTCGGGAGCAATCCCAATCACTGTTTTATTCCTTCAATAATTTATGTCTTCTTCCTTTTCTTGTTTTGAGCATTTTGTTTCTTCTTGGTAGATGCACTTTGTAGAGTTATAGGTATGTGAAGGGGCTATTGTTCTACTGTGCTTTCCAAGCATCTCTCCTCCTTTATCCAATTCATTCTTGAATGCGTGTTCGCTTATATCCAATTTCAACCACAATGTTTCTTTTAAATACGACCACTGATGCATTCCGTGTACGTAACACACAACAAATTCACAAAATAAACTCAAAAACAACTTGACAAATGCCACATATACAAGTATACCAATATGGCACATGTGAATGATATCTCCTATGCAAGTCACTTTTCAATAGCTCCTATGTGTCATTTGGACACATACCAGATGTCCGAGCAGAAACTATTTCGGGAAACACACAGGAGGTACCATGTTCCGTTTACTGGTATATTCAACAATGCATTTTAACCTCATGTGAAGTATTCAAACTGTAGAGCTTGCAGAGACGATTCCAACCTTACCAAATACTCAAAACGGTCAAATTTGTCACATAGGAGGTTTCATAACATCAACGACGTAGTACTGCAAAGGAATTCTAAGTATATAACGGCAGTTCCTAAGCTGTATTTTTTTTTTGTAAAACGTACAGGGCATATCTTTGTGCTTGAAAGAACTTTTGAAAATGCACATAAATTATCCGAGTAAAATTATCTGTTTATTAAGTTACAAGGATTTTCTTGGTGTAAAAACGTAGGAAATAGTTGTCTACCGAAATAATCGGTTGGCCGAAAATTATATAGTTCTACAACAATGACATTCTGAAAAGCTTTTCCATAAATAAAGTATGTTTTCGTAGCATACTTCTAAATTTAAAAAAAAGTGTGTATCTATTACTGAACTTTACATCGAATATATACAAAATAAAAAAATAATAATACCTACCATATGAGTCTAGAGCTAAGACGCGTAGTATCTAAGCTCCAATCTGAGTTCGTCCACGAAGTATTTATTATAATAATTTCATACGAAATTTATATAGTTCAAAATTCTTTAATAAGTAAGATTAATATTTCAACTACAGTAATTTTATGCTTAAAATAAAATTTTGTGCTTATTTTAAGTACAAATACAAATCTATACCTTGTGGTTTTACAACCATATACGTTGTACTTTTTACGAGAACAACCATTTTAGGTTTGCAAGGAATTTCTTTGGCAACTGAGTATCCAATAATTTTAATTCTAAAAGTTCAAACAAAATTTGCAGTGATACAATGCCATGCTTATTTTAGAACGTTCCTAAATGCGAGCGGGATATGTGGATAATTCAGATGGTCGCAACTTGATAGGCATGAACTTGTGACGAGGCTAGAGCCAGTGCGGGCAACCTTACACAAGTGGGAAAGACAGCCGAGGAACGAAGCGGTGACCTTGTAGCCTGGGGAAGAGAGAATCAATACGAACGCGCGGCCAGATGAGACCCCCCCGCCCCCTCCTCCCACAACACACCGAGGCGTCATGTGTAGGCACGCCTTAAATACCTTCTCGCTCGAGACGTGTCACAGAACATGGAACAGTGCAGAAGCGGAACAATCACTTTTATCGCTAACTTGAATAAAGCCACGAGTAAGGATCTGAAAAATTCGCATGCAAAAGCTATAATTAAATCAACAGTAAGATAAGGGCTTGTTCCTTAGTTTTGCAGAGATTTCGAAAATATATTTTATTGTTATCTAATACTCGTATCAAAATTGTTTCTCCACAGTTTTGTCACATGTCATAATTTGCAGCTGAATTTTTTGTAGCAAGGTACTGAAAGGTTTTTTAGATCTCGTCACCCAAAGAACCACGTTTACTGTCGTGAAAACAAGCAAAAATTAAGCTTTTTTTTTGCTGGCGAATGGTGCACTGTTCTGCATCGTGTCACTGCAAACTGCCTCACATTTTTTCAAAGCTTTTGGTTTTAAAAAAAATTGAATAATTGGCACCATTATGAAAAAAAACAGAGGAACAAGCCCTGAATGTCCCGTTTGTAATTGACCCTAGACTTGTTTGAACCCTCCTAGGGTGATATATTTCTGACACAACGTAGCTGTCTGCAGACCAATAGCAGGCATAACATATTACAATATCGGGATTCTTATCGGCTTAGTCAAATAGGGTAACAGCTCCAAGTACAAGCTAAAGGCAGTTATCTTATCGTAAGCTGCACGGCAGTGGGAATCCAACAAACAGTCAAGTTTTCCCGCCAAAATCCATTATCTTTAGTAATGTATTTAATACTGACGCATTTATTTCGGTTCTGGTGCGACCCTGTTTGACTAGGCCAGACCGTGACACATAAAACCAGGCGTAAGACTGTGCAATGATTTGGAGTGTACTTTAGATAAAATAATTCTCAAGATTGTTTATTATCTGCAGCTATGTCCTATTAAGTGTAATTTCACTGGATGCAAAATTTCCAAGTAAATCAATTCAAATAATACTGTGAAGTGTCGCAATTGAAATACTCTCTACCTACGTATACTTACGGTTACGTTACGTATCCTGTTGAATTCTACCACGCATGTAACTTAGGAACGTATTTACTAGTTTTTTTCTTTATTCATCATAACTTATTTTAAACAATGATATCTTAAAGCCACGGTCTTTCATTTATTTCAAACAATTGCAAATAACTTAAATATTTTATAACTTAACACTTTGGAAAAAATTGAGACTTTTAACAGTCATACGATACACAATTTTAGCAGAGCGTTTTTTTAAACGATGTACCGTTTGCAATAAAAATATTTTTCTTCATTTTGGCATACTTTGACAGCAAATTAAGTGATATTTCAGGGGCAAAAATAAAAACAATCAATTTTGTGAACTGCAACAGAAAAATTAATATACAAACGATGGTATACAAGTGATAAAACTGTAAGAATGAATTTTTTATACGCGTATTAATTTGCTTTAAAAAAATTTTTTTTCGGAACCCCTGCAAAACTAAAGAGCGAAGTCTTAAGCGCAAATACATAACGTTAGAGAATGAGAGAATAAACAAAGTTCAAAAGCAATTTAGCAGTAAAACTGCTGACGAAATGTAGAGTTCTCGTGGTAAAGTGTCACTTTATAAAATCGTCAGGGTGTGAAGACAATATTACAACTGCAAAATACTCCTTGAATATCGTAGAAATTAATTTCCAGTATCTCCTGCGTCGTACTCTTGATATGACAGTTTCTTTCCCGACAGAAATGCTGCCATCAATTTTCAGAGCCCAGAACGACATAAAATATTATTATTTTATTAGATAAGGGACTACATTTAGAAAGTCACCAGGTACATTTTCATTTGCTAGAGAAGCAGTAGTTTCGATTTATTATTTTTTTTTTACGAAGAACGATAAATGAGGGGGCTGAGATTCAAAGTGGTAAAAGTCATAAATATTTAGTAGTGTCATTGTTATTCGTTTTGTAAATATTTTTCAAAAGAATTTGCCGTAACAAATACATCACTACACAATATCTGAATACCATAAGAGCATAGCAGCAATGATCTGCATTTTGTATGTAATTACAAATAACATATTATGAGAAAATTATTATAACTTACGAAAACCATTATAAATCTACTCCCTTTAAGTATCCCAATGTTACCTGAAAGGTTATAATATATTATTGTGTTTGTTTATAAATTATTGGTGACGATAACATAATAACATTAAAAGTGTTAAAATAAAGTTTCCTTATATTTAAATCTTATCGTAAAATAACCCTGAAATGACACTTCAATGCCACAGAACAATTGGTAGGTGACAATTTATTGTCACACATGAAAACAGAAATTCCCGTCATCCACGCGTGTATTCGTTTACGCTAGCAAAAATAATCATGCAAAAAAATACGTTCATGGTATTAACCTTTTTAATAGTTGGGATACGTATAGGTGAGACTTCTGGGCAGTAAATATTGTGCTGACAGGAGAATACATACGACGGTAACAAAAACTCACCAGGCGATGTTGCGCGCGCACGAAAACTACCTTCTGTTTGTAATGAAGGCCGTGCTGTTATTAGTAGGGCCACGATTTTGTCGCGAAAAGATTTTTGCCCCACTTTATTTCAGTGTCTCGCGTGCACATAGGCAGTTCTGTTTCAAGGTTACTGGCAGCTTGTCTTTGTTCAGACACGTCTGTCATTTTACTGCACCAATCAGAATATTATTATTGTGAGTCTGTGCGTCTATAATTTGCCAAGGCCAGTGAGAGTAAAATCAGCCAGCAACCGCAGACGATGTAGCAGAGCTGCAGGTGTGCACATGACGCATCGAAACCAAATGTTGCAAAATCTTTTCGCCATAAAATCGTGGCTCTAGTTACTAGTTATTAGTAGGGTTGGGAATATTTCGCGAGTTCAACGACCAACATGCTAGAATACATTATCCTGTGTATACAGAAGACCTACCATTTGTCCATTACCTGCTACTCATTCAGACAGCAGACAATGAACGAATAGACGGGGCTGGAGTATGCATAGGACATTGTATTCTAGCATGCAGGTCATTAAACTCGCTAATTTTTCCTAGCCCTAGTTATGACTAGAGACATGCAAAATTCGCGTTATTTTCTGACAGCTGACCAGACTCCAATTGACTATAGGCTCGTTCGACGTCTCCCGTTGGCCGATATTGTAGTGACTTGCCGCGGAGAATGGTCGGTTAATATCTGTAAAGACGTAACACACGTAAATGACAACACATAAAAGTTCGCGGCCAATTGAATCGCATATTATGCTCTGTTATAAATAGGAAAGTGAAGTTTAGTCTGCTACCGAACGACAACGCAAATTTTGCATGTCTATAGTTGTTAGTAAAATCCGGAAACTTCGTGGGTTCAAGGACCAGCTGGCTGGACTCCACAGTACTGTGTACACTATGTCTTCAGATATTTGTATATTCTCTGCTCCAGTGAGTGTCCAGTTGAACGTCTAACAATAAAGCATAGTGTCAGTCAGTGGGGTGTTCTTATGTAAGCTTGCTATTAGTCCTTCCTTCTCAAGGACTTCCAACCGCAAGAATAAGTTTCTTGTACAGAAGTTTGAAGTCTAACTTAGTCTCAAATGAATTCGCGAAATTGCGGGGTCTCTTTTAATTACTTCGAGGGACCCCCTGTTTTTCGCGAAAATAATTTTGCCCCACTTTCTTTCAATGCCTTACTTGCACATCTGCATATCTGCTTCATGCTCATTGGCAGCGTGTCTATATGAAGAGCTGTATCTCATTAGACTGAGCCACTTACAATAACGTTCCTGCAACAAAACACGTCTGTGATTTGCTGGTAGAATTCCAAGGTTCGTGACAGTTAAAATATCCAATCACTAAACACGAAGCAGAACTGCATATTTGCACGTAAGACATTGAAACAAACTGGGGTAAAATTACTATCGCGAAAAAAACAGGGTTACTATTGATCGAACGTCTTTCACACTTACAGTCTTAGACTTCTACCAGCACATCACAGATCTATTGCATTCGCAGTTACTTCACTCTCGTCGTTAAAGTCAAGTGAACAGCACCTCTGCTGAAAGACACTCAACCAATAGCCATGAAGCACAGTTGTTGATGAACGCAAGGCCCTGAAACAAGTTTGTTCCAAATTGTCCTAATCAAAAATCAATACGAATTGATGTAATCATACGCGGCTGCTTATTAAAACAATAAACGCCTTGTGCGTCTTCCTAACATTTTGACGCCTGTGCTCAAAGCCTATAATTTTTGAAATCGTACGTACCGTGAACTGGGCATACTTTGCACCAGCATGTCTAACTTTGTGGCACCAAAAATATTGTTGCGTGTTGGCCGGGCAGCAGGTACATTACATCATGCTGGGTGGTCAGCCCTGTAAGTCAAGCAGTGATGTCATGGGTTTTCGCAGCTATGTCGCATCTCCCGAGAGACGTCACTGGGTTTCCCCGATGACGCCAGCGCGAATACGTGACTATCAACAAGTATGACCGAGGTAATGTCTATTTTTAGACTTCAGATCACCGTATTTCATCAGCCATTGACGTCATTGAAGGGGCCATATAAAAGCATCGGAACTGCGCAACATGAGTCAGTCTAGTATTGCAGAGTCTGGAATAGAGACGGGAAGAGTCTAGTATAATGCGATCTTGTGGAGTCGTGACGAGTCAGTGAGTCTGGAGTTCGAAGTCTAAAGAGGGGCAACGCACTTAGGGGCGGCGTTGCCACTGGGGCGGCGATGGACGTCGTTAGAAGTGACGGGCCGAGAGGAGACACTGGCGGCGGCACAGATGTGAGGTTCCAGCGCCTTGGAGGCGGAATCACGACGGCGCCGAGGCTGATGTTACATCGGCGGAGCTGACGAGGTGTAGCGACTCGAGTATGGCAACACGACGGCAGCGGTGGTCGGTGTCGAGGCTGAGTAACATCAGCGCCCTACAGAAGGGACACACAACACTCAGGTGTTGTGTCGGCGTGACTGAGCTGACGAAGTGTTGTGTCTCGAGGATGGCAACACGGCAGCGGTGGTTGGTGTCGAGGCTGTGTGACGCCAGCGGGCTGCAGGAAGGACGAACAACACTTGTGGTGTTGTGTTGGAGTGCTGCAGAGGTGGTGAGTTG
>PNEQ01065280.1:0-28956 GCA_003012365.1 Medauroidea extradentata
TGGGCCTTCCCCGATTTTGATCGGTGGGAAGAGTCTCACCAACGACCCCACCATCCCACCTCTACCCCGCTCATTGTTGAGACCCTCAGTAGGTGGCCAAGTGAACTTATTGAAATAGACCTAGCGGTCCACCTCATTGTCGTACCCCGGGCACTACCCACCGAGGCGGTGTCAACAATGGCTAGCAGGCAACAATGGTCAGCCAAGCAGGACGAGCGCAGGAAGGGCTCGACCGCACCAGGGGTGGCAGCTTAGGTAGGAACGTAATTGTTGAGACCCCGGTGCAACAAGCTAAATTTTTAATTACAGCGGAATGTGAATGGAGATATTTTTACAAAATTTAAAGCTTAAATGTTATATTTATTGCAACAAAATTTGTTTTATTTTACTAGTTACAATTTTAATCCTGAAATTCATTTCAAACATTTTGGAATGTTTGTAAATAACAACATAGTCAAAACTTCTGAATGTAAGATAAACGTGTTGTATCTAATAAGTATTTTTATAACCATTGCAGTTGCATTTTTTTCTAAGTAGGCCTGTTTACAAAAGGTGCCTATTGATCATACGTTCTATATTCTTTCGATTTTTGAGCACTAAGAACAAAAAAAAAGTCAAGTCATTCAATTGCGTACACCAGACGTGGTTTACTTAAAGTCTGACTGCAGTTACAGGGGAAAAAATTCCTATTCGTCAACAATGGTTCATTATTGATGTCAACTTATTTTTTTTATTTTTTTAGTTATTTTAATGCTTATAAACTATATTCATGGAACTAAACATTAATTTCATTTTTACCTTGTGTCACATAATATTAAAAAAGGAAAAAAAAAAATTAATTTTGCACTGACCGGAATTTGAACCTGAATGAAATAATTGAGGGTCCAGCGCCTTAGCGTCTGAGCTACCGAACTTGTTACGTGATACCATCCGAAAAAATGTGCTTTTACTGTAATGCTGTGAAAATCACACATTTATTTTATTTATTTTGGACTATTTGGGCTTTTATAATGCTAGTGGGTTATTATTTTGTATTCCTGCTGCCACAGAGTTTCATTTTCTGTATGGTTCAACTGTTTTTGGTTTCTCTTTTATTATTATTATAAACTATATTCGTCCAACAGGCAATAAAATACGTTGTAACATGTGTAGCTGTCTGTAAGGCTAAGCATACTATGCATGCATACTTATATTGAGGCTATGAAAAGTCACAAATCAGTCACGAATGAGTAATGTCCTGCACCTAAATCCTTATAAAACATTAGGAATATTGGCCTTAGTCCTTATACATGTAACACAGGTTTGATAGCATGTACTGATTTTTTGAATTGCAACGTCGCCGAATCTTAGAAAATCTGTATGCCTCCAGATCATGACACTTCTGTTTTACCTCATTGATAATTTTTTGTAAGATATGCAAAATACCATACTTATCATAGCTTAAAATAACCATAATAACAAAAGAACAAATTTTGTTCATCGGGTAGTGATGCACAAGCATTAAAAATTGTAATCTGCTTATAGCTGTAACGAGCGACGTGCAGATTGTACAGTATTTAATTTTGTGTGACAGCTGACTTGGTAGTAGGTTTTTCTTTTTGGGTAATACAACCTCACCAACCTGTGAGGATTCTTTTACTTCCGTGAATGTTTACGACTAAATTCTTTTAACACACACATGAGTCTCGAAGTGAAGTTCTATGGAATTAATTTCTTGGCCTAATATTTGTCTCAAATTAACTTCTATGAAAGGTTAGCAACATTGAAGTTATCTACGGTGTGTTAGGATTAAAAAATATATGTATAAATCACAAAGCAGTATCGTTGTCTAGGCTAAACAACTACCTTGATTCACAATGTTCGCTACCCACTGTCACGAGTGTGACAAAAATAAAACTTGAAAATCTTGGAATTTATAAACATTATACTTTCAATAATTTTTATAAACATTACTAAGTCTATAATTTATAAATATGTAAAACATAATACATGACTTACTTCTACCAAGTTTAAAACCTAAACTCAGATTCAGTTCATTAAGAGATATGCTTTTCAAAGCTATTTGTGACAGACAGTACTTTTTAATCAAAATTCTTCGATTGTTACGTAATAACCAAAATACTTACCTTTTATAGAAATAAATAACCCACAGCATTGTAGAACGGATAGGTATAAGGGAATAAGCTACACACACACTGTATCCAAATGTAGACAAAGATGCTTGTACAGAGCATGCCAACCTAGAGCACAAACTGTGTTCGCAGCAGGTTAAGGCCAACATGAATTTACAGTGCACTGTAGATAAATGTATATATAAGTATATACAAAAAACTTGTAGAAAATTAACACATTTCACTTGTTAACTTACAAATTACAAAAAATAAATATGTTCTGTTAATTTTTTAAAAAATTTGTATAAATATTCAGTTTCTCATGGAACCTTCCTTTTCAAATATTATAATTTTAGAACATTTTAAACATAGTAAATAATTATATTGTGCTTTGATGAAATCACCTGCGATTGCTCTAGCAAAAAGCAATATATAACATCAGTAGACAATACATATCTCTTCTTATGTCAGTGATGGCTGTGCCTGTTCAGTGGTAGCAAAAATTATAGGAAGTATGTACATGCCTTTTTGTTCCAGATAAGTTGTAGTTGAAGTGTTATTTTTGTGTGAGCTCTGTAAAATAATGAGAGTATTTGTGAAAAGAGCAATGGGTGTGTTGCAGAAAGAAATTGATCCCTCTGCAGCGTAAGATAGAGAGGCGAGAGAAGAGACGAGAAGAGAAGGCCCTGGTTGCTGCAAGACTGGACAATGCCATCGAGAAGGAACTGTTGGCCAGACTTAGGAAGGGAGTGGTAAGTTCACTACCATCATGCGTTTGTGTTCTGTACTGTTGTTTGTAGAATACAGTGGACCAAGCGCCAGGCTATTCAGTTGTTAGTTTGTTCCTCTTGGCTTAAAATTCTGCTTGTGTTTTTTTATTGTAAACAGGTCTGCTTGGAGCAGTGTTATTGTTTAACATTTGATCTATAGTAAGATGTCTACCTCTTAAAGAAAAAAAGATTCACTCACTCGGGACATCTGCTTGTTCTTGCTGGTTTCCTCTGTAACCGTACTAGTAGGGACAGGTTTGGTACATCAAATTTTCCTTGTAAGGTATTCGCACTGTTGTGCAAAGTGGCTGACATCTGGTGGCTAGTTTATGAAGTAATAAAGACAGCATCAACAAGTGTTTCGCCGTTTACTGCAGTGTAAAAGTTCAGATGTATTTTTGAGTTTTGTGGCACGTAGAAAACCAGTAACTTGAAATGTTGTGAATTCGCAAACTAGTCCGTTAGCTATGTTTCCTTCCTTTCTCCCCCCTTCCCTGACCAATTCTACATAGCCTCTCTCCTGCTGCTACACGATCTCTTACTCCCATGATTTTTCTTGCATGCTAGCAAGGCACTTAAATTTTTTTCCCTGGAACTTGTTTCAAAAATCGTGGTGCACGCTATACATGAGGGTGCGCTATACACAAGTATATTCTATATATGCTCATCACTATCGCCGCTTCAATCACGTCAAACTGTAACCAGCTTCAGCACCGTTTTTACTTTTGAGGTGGAATTTAATTTTTACAGATGTTGTGGACGTATTTAATTCTTGTATTGTTTAATGTACTTTATTTAATGTATATTTTTGAACAAGTTATTAGTTAATGTACCGTAATTAATTTACATTTTTGAACAAAAGGCAATTAAATTGGAACTGTGTAGTGAAAAAAAAATTTCTCTTGGCAGTATGTTGAAAATGTGGGGTGCCTGTCGTACGTGTGTAAATACTGTAGCTTTGGTAGCTACGTACACACCCTCACAAGTAGTGACTGTTTTTTTCTTAAGATAATTGTCACACAGCATTACCCATTGTAATATTTGTTTTAAAGATTACATAAAGAAACTATCATATCTGTAAATCTGCCCAGTTTGTTAGAAAAATTATTTTCTTTTCTAAATGCAATAATTCAGAGTGCAAAGAACCCTGATAGCAATGTTCTAAGTTTAAAATTATAACATAACAGATTTTGTGCCATGGTTATGACAGGTGAATTCTGTGAGAATGCGTGAGTTTGGCTGTTTGGCTGCTGTAGCAGGGCTTGCTGCTTCGTGCACTTAAATCTCAGACGGCCGGCGAAAGTTTAATGTTATGTTCCAATATTTGAGGTTTGCATGGAGTACTTCACGGGGTATGTTTACAAAAAAAAAAGGATGATTTTGCTCATGCTGTAATTTATTTACAGTTTACTTAATCATCTCTCAAGTTGTACGTAAGTGATAGTTGGTATTGAAAAGTGTTTTACAATTAATTTACTGTGATTTAATTAAAACAACCAGAATTATGTTGCGGCTATGCTCCTTGATACCATGTCCTGTTATTGCAGTATTGTTCCCTGCATACTTATAAATACTCGTTTAATGCCATCTTAGCACAACCACTGAGCTCGAGTCAAAACAACTCTGTACTCACAGACAACTGCTTCTCACTCGTACCAGACTGTCACTCCTGATTGCTCGACTGAAAACTACTGATCCCGCCCGAATATTCAGTGCTCGCCATCAACTCCTAGTGCCCACCCACTACTGGCGCTCGCGCCTGCCTCTATCTGGCTACCACAGCAAAGGACATGGTATTTAAAAGAACACTTCAGCAGAATGATACAACAAAATACAAATTATTAAAAACTAGCAAATAGGTATACTTTAAAATCATATTAAAAAGATTACAGCTGTTACATTTATGAATTTTACACTGAAATAACACACAATTTTAATGTAAACCTGTTAATTGAGGACAAAAATTGCAAACGGGAGCGACTATTTTCACAGTGCAATACCCGCAGCAAAAACTGATCAAAATGCATCAGTCACCTTCATAATAACGGAGAATTTCCATGAAACCGATGATTTGATTACAGTATCGTCACCAGAAATTCTACAGCCTGGGGAAGATTGCAACGCAAAAAGTTACTCACTTTACCAGGAAAATTTAATAAACTACTTAAATTCTACAGTGGTTAATTTGAAACCATATAAGCCAGGAAACTAAAGAAAGCTTTATTTTAAATTTTGTGATGGTATTTTTTAAATAATTTTGAAAGTGTGAGCCCGCGTCTAGCAGGCACCGTAGTTACAGGCTTGCTAATCTTGGCGTTGCTAAGCATCGACCGAGGCCCAGTGCCACTCACCAGTACCCTTCCCATTAGAACACACATTAAACCGACAATGACACAGGGTTCTCTAAGCTACCAATTATGAAAGACAGATCTAGGCAAAACAATTTATAAATTAATAATTAAATTAAATTAATTTGTACCGGGAGTTAGCGACTCCAGTTCACCACACTTGAAGATTTGTTTAATTTACATACCTTGGACTGGCAGTGAGGTTGCCTTTAATTATGTCCTTAGTTACTAAGTTATTGAATCCTGTTATATCTTCCTGATCACCAGACAAAGCAATACTGCATAAGGTATTAATTAAAAATTTAATTTGAAATATGAAAATATTTTATATGAACTAAAATTAGGCAGGAACAAGTGCCTGCACAATTCACACTGCTGTTATTGCTCCCCACACCATACTTCTGCGCAAGCTATCAGCAGCATCCAACAGCGTTGTCAAATCTGCAGATGGGTGGCCAGATGCTTGCCCCACATGACAAATTGACCCTGTTCAAGTACACGTTACTATAAGCAAGCGTACGACGATTGCTGTGCTGCTCATCCATCATTTACGTATGTACTACTGAAAAGTGGCTGCATCACTAGCTAACTCCCGTCTTTTCCTGCAATTATTTCACATTTATTAACATTAATTACTGTATATTGAAAATAAAACAGGCAATAGTTCGCCAGCTGCCTATAATATTTATGTATACATGACATCAAATCAGTTATGTACTTAGTAAACTAAAGTGTAATGAGCAAGGACCATTTAAAGAGGAGCTTATAAATTCAATAGCTGGTCATACTTGCTTGTTGGTCGTTATTCCCTACAGTCTTTACAAAACCTGCGAATCAAATATGGCAGTATGGTACGTTATTTTATAGACTGTAGAAGATGACAGTACTGTGGTCTACAATCGTGTATGACTGACAGGTATTACTGATGCAGTACAACCTCTCATCATTAACATACATGTGTAGTCAATCTGTTTCAGAACATTAATGAACATGGCAAAAAAATTAGTTAATAGGTAATGGTTGCTGTAACACATTTATTAACCACAATACGGACGAATAAAATGTCAACAATATACCAAATTAAATGCTCTACTTAATTTATCTGTATGAATGTTACACATCATAAATAGTTAATTCTGTTTTTATTTAGAAACATGTTATCGTCGTTGCTTCATAAAAATACTGCATACAGGCGGTGTAGTTAATGCTATCCTTGCTATAGTCCATTCATGTAAAATTAGCTCATAAAATCGCACTATTTCATCACTGCACACTTATTAAGACAGTAGATGTTGAAATAACGTAGTATTATTATGTAATTTCAAACATTAGGGGCAGCAAACAAAGTAACATAGGTGTAGCATTGACCACAAAAAAGCGGTGGTTTTACAATTCAAATTTGCTTTCTCTAATACAAATTGTCTGTATATCTCAGAAGATGTCTGCTAGGATACAATGCTCAGGGAAACCCACAATTTTTATGTTGGCTAAAAAATATATTGATAATAAAGACAACAAAATTTAAGTAGTATTGATAAGTTAAATTAACTGTAATAAATGAAAACTAAACAATTTAGGTACTTTTCAACACAATAGAATGTGGTGATGTCTATATTAACAAAACATTTTGTAAACACTGTAATATTAGTTAGAGTGAGCATTTAGATAAAAAAATAGGTAGGTGTACACGTTTATGAGAAAAGTTAAGTAGAAAATGTTGACATTTATGAAATGTTGGGTGCGTTTTGTCATTCGTAAAGTGTAGTTACATGATCTCGCATATTAATTATTAAAATTTGTAACAGTATACCGTAAACTGAAAACATAAGTAGGGTATGCTTAAGGCTGTAAGGAAGATAGCTGAAGCACATTTCAGTTTGCAGTGGTCCATTAAAAGCTATGCTATTCCAAATCAAATAGAGTCAGTAACGTTTGACAAGTTTACTAACCACATTCACTTCAGTATTATTGTCTACATATTGCTTGATGTGTTTCTTGAGCATACTGTTTTCGCCCTAGCTTCCAAAATGAAATAAAGCTCAACAATGCCATTGCAATTCTGTCTGTCTGCTGTGTTCAGCTGTCCCTGAACCTGGAAGTTATAGTTGTGTTTCCTGTTCAGTTACAGATTACCATTCTTGTTTACTTCCAAGTAGATGGTGTCCCATTTTGTTGCTGCAAGTGCTAGTAATAAAGCTCCTCCAGTTTTCTGAATGCACTTACAGTACTTCCACAATTCTGTCATTACCTACCAACCCAAAGAGAATTGTTGGAGTTTGAATTTATTTACAATAGACTAATTCCTTTATGGGATTACAGCAGACGATTGTTTTCATTCGCATAATTGTCAAAATTTGAAGCTGTCATCCATGATGATTGATGATATATAGAGTAATGTGCCATTGCTGCCCGAGGAAGCCAGTTTAATACTGGCAAAACGTCGCAACCGCACTTCTGCGGAAAAATGTACGTCGTCCCTTCGTGTCTGTGTACCTGTTTACAAGTACTGTATCAACTGTAAGTACTTGTACTTCTGTCTGTTATATTACTTAGTTAGCCTAGTGGCCTATCTCCCACCATTCTTATATATATGATGATATATAGAGTTGATTTTAACTGACCCCTGCACTGTTTCTCTGAGATAGTTTTTTTTTTTTGCGTATTTACTTCTATTAGTTTCACAATTATTTCCTAACATTTAGTTTCTATTTCAGATACTGTACATCAATATATAATGGTATGCACTGTAGCCCATAGTTTTTGTCTGGCCTGACGTATGTAATTTGTGTATTTTCTTTGGAATTGTATTGTGAGACATCGACCACCTTCTTGGCGACTGAAGTATGCATTGAACTGTCCCTGTTCCGGGCAGCCAAATTTTTGTGGTGCAGCTGTTTTACTAGAGGACGAAGGATGGATGGTGTTGGATTCAAACTGTCTTCTTAATTGGACCGTTCATTGTTATTAACAGTGCAGCTGTTGGAGGATGGTTTAGGATACATTTGCAATTAACATGATTACATTTTTTGTTTTAATAAAAGGAAAGCTTCTGTCTCTCCATAAAGTTTATTCCGACCAGTAAATCTGAACATTGACTGTTTACAATTCACTATTCCATAAATAAATAAAATTTGAAGTTCAGACTTATTCGCCTTTGAATACAGCTGTAATCTTAACTTCATACGGTCAGTTGAAAAGAAGCTATAAAACTATGGATTAAGCTAACCCATATGATGATTAAATATACATAAAACTGATAGAACTTATAATGAAGCCCTCCTACTACACCATCGAGTCAGCTGTCTCCCGTGCCAGCACTTCTTGCAACCCCTTGCCCCCGCCATTGCAGTCCAGCTAATAACACTCAGCTGGCCATCTCTCCATGTCTGTGAACTACAGTAATTCCGCCTCATCCTATCCTGGACGGAAACTCTAACTTGAATTCCAATGTGGCAGAGTTATAAACGGGAACCAGAATGCTCTCAAAAACAACACGTATTTTGGCATAACATTGCCATTTATATAAAGAATCTATGTATCACCACCATAGAAACAGACAATATGCATTATTTTATTTTATTGGGTTCACATTCTGCAGCCCTACAGACAAATAGGTCTGCAGCGTAATACATTTGCCAGTACTCTGTTGCACACAGCACTACCACCCATGATGTGACAAACAAGTAGCTTGCTGACCAGACTGCATGCCTGCACGCCTCTCTACGTGCCTCCTTGTGCCTGAATTTTGACCTGCCAGATATATCACATCCAAGAGGAGGTTAACTCATCACCGAAATGTAATTCCAAAAATCATAAACAAAAAAATTACAATAAAAATTTGTTTAGAAAAAATGCTAAAAATTTAATTATCTTCACAATTAGTCCAAACTTGATACAAAATCAATGCAGTTTAATCGTAAAAATGACAACTTCCAAACCTCATTAGTAATTTAATTAAAATTTTTATTAAAAATTAAATTTTAATTTCTTGACTAGTATCCCCAATTAATATGTTGGATCCCGCAGTATAAATCCTTGATACACCTCACATTTGATTAACTTTACGTGGTAACTACATAATTAGTTACAAAAAAATTAATCAAGTATTTATACATAGAATAATTTAATTATTATAAAATGTAGATAGGAGTGTACAAGTACTTACAGAGCTGTACTGCACGTAGAGGAACAAATAACACACTTAAGGACAACACACATTTTGTGCGGATGTGCGGTCGTGACGTTTCGCTGGCTAATCCAGCTTCATTGGGTGGTGAGCGATAGTACACACGCCTTTACATATTTTCATAGAACAATTTAAATTACCGTATTATAGAAACCAAACCGATGGGCTATGTGCCAGTGCACGGTACAGTGTCTTGTCTATCTTTAAAGGTCTCTTCAATTGCAGAATATATCATTGCTTCAATTAGGATTTGAAAATCTTGCCAAGGCTACAACTTAAATGACATTATGGTCCTTTCATGTGACTCTGGCCCTGCTTCAAAACATTGTCTCCTGCAGCTGCCCTGTTTGGGAAAGTTGAATCTTTTTCATTCAAAAAATTTTGCTGCAATGACCATATACCTTTCTGCTTGATTTGTAGTGTCATTGAAACGTACGTAGCTTGTCTGCCTTTTGTGCACTACAGTCAGCTGTCTTTGACACTTCACTAAATAATTTTTTCTTACGTGAATTCGAAGCTTACTTCCCCACTATGATTACAAAAATCGGCACTGCAATGGTCGTGTGGCCAAAAACATAAGTTGTGTTCCTTAAATCACGTTTTGGTTGGTCAACATTTCCCATCTTCCGTGCTTCTCGTATAGCTACACTGATTCTTTTCTCTTGTCTTGCAATTCTTGAGAAAGGAGCATACCTGTCACCTACAACAAGTATTACTTGTTGTTCTGTCAACAAAGGCCTTGATTTAAGTGTAATTTTTGTGTCTGAGGATAGTTTTTTGCAATTTATCTCAAAGTCACCTCATAATGCGGTTTGCTCACTCGAACTTCTCGACATACCTAAAACCAGCTTCTATTAATCTTGAATGAACTCTAATCACTGTTGCCAATAGTAGTGTTGCACTACACAATACTTCTCAACACTGAGAAATTCTTACACAGTGATTTGTTGTTCCATAACTGTGGATTGACGACTGAAGTTCTAGTAGCACTTGTGTCCTGCTTCTGATTTCCCTACAGATTTGGTATTAGTGCATACTGAGTGTATTTTATGCTTTACTTCACTGTCAAGAAGTTTGTTGGTTTCAGCTACAATAATTATAGTCTGTAAAAGTAATACTTGTTAGTGTCTTTCAGCATCTACGCAATGACTGATTTACTACTCCCCTAATTCGACATAGTTATTTCTGTACATAAACCCAAACATTTAGTTACTGAGGTTTTGAACTTATATTAGCGTTACAATGCAAGGAATTCTATAATTTATTAAGAAACTCTTTGTATGACGCATACCTGTGCACAGGATTTGGAAGTGTGAGGCGGTATTCTGATGGCAACGAAATTTGTATCATTTTGTACCTCGCAAAAATATTATTGTGACTAAATTAATTTTAAAAGCTATGATATTTTTTACTTATTCTACAGCTATTTTGCAAATTCGTTGGGATTGTTAAATCTCCTTACATACTTTCTTGTGCATGACCCTGGTGCACTGAATTGTGTACTGTTTCACAGTATGCATAACACTGTGTTTAACTTTGTGTTTGCTATGTACTTACCACACCTAAAAGAGGCACTGTATGGACTGTCCATAAGATAATTTTGACCAGCCTTTGTCACCAGTGATAGTAATGTATGAAATGCTGTCCGTAGAATTCTATTTAATGCTGGCTATTTTTTTATTTCATCTCCAGCAACTGCTTTCGTCCTCATGTTCAAATGTTTTTTGCATTCCTGTAACTGTTACCAACTGCACATACAAGTGTTACCATAACATGCGCATGTTCCACAGTGTCAGCGATATTTAGCAACGTGTTTGCAATATCCATCCCTTCTATTTTGATTTCTTCTCTGCCAAATTTCTTCCCTGTCATCATGTAAAAGTTTTGAATTGACATAAATTCCTTAGTTTGAGATTAATAGTTTTGTACGGAAAGCGTTCCCCATACAACAGCAGCATTAAGCTTTATTTATCATACCTTGGGGTCTGTTATTATTGTAAAATGACTATTACAGTTGTCACAATAATAAATTAGTGAACTGCTGTAGAGTGTAGATTGCAGTATGGAGTTATACAGGCATGCATTCTGTTTCCAACGCACTGTAACTGCCTCAAACAATGTCCTTTTTTCTGCGCGCGCTGTTGCCAAAAATTCAAAAATTTTATGTTGTAACTTTGATCTTAAAGTGTGCATATTTAAACACTAAAATGTGCATCAGATGATATATTTGTGTAATCATTTACACCATTCTAAGAAGTTTAAAAATTGGAAAACAAAATCTTTGTGGCTTATATACTGTTTTCATGCATAATTAAATATATAAAATATATCACATCATAAGTCATAACTTAAGTATTAATACCAAAATTGTATTCAAATTTTTTGTTGTGTAACTTCATATAGCTGGATGCCAACGAAAAAGTCAGAAGACTAAAAATGTTTTTTTGTTAATTGTACAGAAAATTTTTTTTAACCTTATGCGCATTTGATTACAGAATGAAACATTGATAAGTCTCAGTGAGAAACATTTTTACTATCAAAGTTAGATAGGGAATGAAAGCGAGAAAGTTGTTCATAAAGTTGTTTCAAATTGATTTATTGCAAATCCTTATCATTGTTACCGCAATCATTTATTCATGGCACAGATTCCAATAGTCTCTATATATAAAAATTAATACTGACTGACATATCAGACTGCAGCACAAACCACTTTCATCACCGTCATTTTCATTATCATCATCGACTTCATCCACATCATGTGCCGTCATTTTCGTCCGCTGCTTCCCACAGAGGTTGTCCTCAGTATCACCCATTTAGTTTGAAATGCTGGTAACCTTGAAGCTTTTGGTTACCATTTCCGGAGAAATCACACGCCATGCCTCGTTGATCCACATACAAATTTCTGCTGACGCCCTTTTCAAGAGACCAGATTTTGTCTCTTGGGACGTCTGCACCCACTCGTTGTACAGGCGATGGAGATGCATTTTAAACAGGTGATTGATTACAACATCAAGGGGTTGTAACAGCCCCGTAAGTACTCCGGGAATTATGGCAAGGTCACACTTACATTGATGGAGACGATCTTTAACGTTGTCCGAGACATTTCCGCAGAAACTATCCAACACCAACAGCGAATTCTGTTTTAGGAGTGCCCCAGGCCGCTTGCACCAGACATTGTTAATCCAGTCTAAAACTAGTTCTTCCGCCATTCAGCCATTTTCCTGGGCACAAACTATTACACCAGGTGGAAACTTCTCTTTCTCTTCAACGCAACGTAAGGAGGCAATTTTCGTCCGTTCGCTGTGATGCTCAACATTACTGTGCACCTCTACTTTTCTGTGTGTGTTGTGCGAATGCTGACTAACCAGGAGCCTGCCGGGTCGATTGTAGTTGATTCCGGCATATCAAAATGAAGAGGAGTTTGATCGCCGTTGCCAATCTGACCAAACAGGTAGTTGTGTTGTTTCTGTTTCTGCACAGTGAATTTTTGGAAATTCGCCAACTTTTCTTTGTATGCTTTCAGCAGTCTCTGAGCGATGGTAGTCTGCCGCCTAATACTCAAGTCCCTTCTCTTCATAAACCGCCATAACCACCCGTAACTTGCTTTAATTTCAGTTGCCAGAATCTTCTTGCCCATTGCAATTCTTCTTGCTTTAAACAAGATAATGTCTATTGTTACACAAAACCCATTTTTCCTTTTGGCTAGCACATGCTGATACAACTCCTCTTCTACTTCCGGGCGGGTATTTGCATTTTTTCCCACACAATGATTTCACCAACGCCGAACATTCCTTCCGTCCATGCTGAATATTCCGCCCGCCGCCCTTTTCCCATGTTTCAACGCGTAACCAACTACTTTCAGTTTAAACTTAGCATGGTACATGGTACGTTCTTTTCCCATTTTCACTTGTTTCGACCTAGCAAGGCTGTAGGCAGCACACGCACGTGATGAACTGGGCGAACTGGCAAGGCGAGTCTAGATAGCAAGGCCACGCACCAAGGTCATGCTGCACTGACATTTGTAACTGCGGCGTTGCCAAGAGTACGTGCCACGTACAATCGCTTCATGGAAGCGTACAGTTGCCACGTGTTACCTTAAGTGTACACTCCGGCGCATAAAATTCCTCATGCAGCCTGTACACGAGATTTTTATTTTTCCAATTTTTTATTATAAAATCCATGGTGCGGCCTGTACACGCACGCGGCCATACACACAAAATCACGGTTTACAAACCATCCTTAGTAACAATTAGTGAGTGTATGTAGATTGTGACTAACTCAAAAGTTAACATATGGAGTCTCAATAAATAATAGTTTTAAATAGTTGTTCTAGACACAAGTGTCTTCAAAAGTGCTCACTTCATCATGAACTATCTATAATGTCGGATGAGTATTGAGACATTTCACATTATTTTAAGTGCTATTTCTCCATCGGTGTCAAAATGTTAAAATTTCAATATCACCTGAGGAACACTGTTGTGTATTATCACAAGGAATGGAGGGAAGGCTTCTTTCTACTGTTTCGATCACAGTTCTCTAATCAGTAGTACTGATGACATAGTATGTTCTTTCTTTCAGTGAGAAAAAAATGTAAACTTTCAGTTTCTAATAAAAAGGATGCTGTTTAAGTTCTACACTAATTTGTGATGTAGTAGTGTAAAACTAAAACAGGTGACTTTAATTTATGGTTAAATTTATTGTTTTTAATTTTTTTTTTAAATTTAACTGGATTTGGTAATCTAAGGTAATTGGAAAAGCCTTGCCTTTTGTAAAAATTATCATTATATATTTTTTTAAATGCATTTATATGAATTAAGTGATAATGTACAAAATAATAAAATACGTTTGAGAAAATTTTGATTAAATATTTCAGTGCTTAAAATAGAAGTGAATCCAATGTCTTTAAACAAAAATGACTTTCTGAAATTCTGTGCAGTTACCCAGTATAAGATATTTCAGCTAAGGGAGGGTTGGAGTTAAAACTGAGCAAAGTCACTGGCTTCGACTCTACCCTAAATTGCTCAAACTCTGACTAACTTCTCAACTTTGACTCCGTCTTTAACAGCCCTGATGAGCACACTTACAAATGGGAGTGTTAAAAAATGAAATTCGTGTATTGGTTATTTCAAAACTGTTACCTTGTCATTTGCAGTACGGTGACATCTACAACTTGCCACAAACAGCGTTCGACAAGGCCCTGGAGAAGGAGCGTATTGAAGATGAAAATGAAAATGAAGATGAAGAAATGGAGGAAGTGGAGGAGGTAGGTATATATAAATTTTCAGTTTTTGTTTAGTATGTAATACCTATGTATAACCTCCATTTTACACTTCTCAAGGGATCTGGAAAATTTATTGTAAAATGCAGGAACGTGTAAAAGGAGGGAAATTGCTCATCTAAAAGCAGCAAATGGAGTCACAAAAAGTATGTGTAAAATGTGTGGTGAAAGTGTAAAAAAAAAGAGGAGGGGTGGGGTGTTAAAAAGGGTTTCTAATATATTCTTTGAAATCCCCTCATACAGTTATGTGAGACTAGTTTAAAAAATGCCTCGTAGTTTTCGAGAGGCAAGGGTAGCAAGCAGACTGTGGATGAAGGCAGTGATGTTGTCGCAACAATTATGTTTCGTCTGCAGGGTCACATGCAAGAGGGGGGGGGGGGTCCCCACCCCCTTCCCTTCAATGTTTGAACTTGCACTAGATAGAATATTGAAATGGAGTACAGATCTCCTCTTATTTTATGGAAACTGCTAAAATATTACTATTTTGCACCAAATTCAGGACCACTTAACATTTTTCAGTGGTGTATTAGAAAGTCATAATTACTGTAGTTAATTTTGTGTACAAATGTAATCTAGTAATAAAGTCTATAAACCCAAAATTTAAACTTACTTTTTAACTGGAGTAGATGGAGTGGTGGTAATACTAGACTACGTGCTAGTAGCAGGCCCGAATGAAGAGGAACATTGGACACGAGTAACAGCAGTAGTAGAGATAATAGACAAGGCTGGGTTGCGGTTAAAAAAGTCCAAAGTGTTATTTTGCATCCTTAGTGGTAAATTTTCTAGACTACAGGATAGATGCAGAAGGTATTCACCCCACACAGGACAAAGAAGAAGCTATGTATTCGCAAAGTACCGGTGCCTCAAAATAAGGAGGAACTGCAGTCATTTTTGGGCTTGCTTAACTTCTATGAATGGTTCTTGCAAAACAAGGCTAGAGTGTTGGAACTCTTGCATCGTCTTCTTGATAAGAATGCAGTCTAAGAGTGGGAGGAACAGCACGCAGAAGCATTTGTTAGGGCTGAGGAATTACTGGAAACAAGCTGTGTGCAGGTGCATTATGACCTCACGAGACCATTGGTGCTAACATGTGATGCATCTGAGTCTGGAGTAGGGGCAGTTCTGCTACACATCATGGATGATGGCAAGGAAAGACCAGTGGCATTTGGGTTACATACACTACAAAACTGTGAACGTAACTATGCACAAATAGATAAGGAAGTCCTTGCAGTGATATTTGGGGTGACCAAATTTCAGCAATATTTGGTAGGCAGATAATTTAAGATGGTGACAGATCAAAAAGCATTATTGTGACTTTTGGATCCGAAGCATCAATCACAGGATATAATGTCTCCAGAAATATTGCGCTTGATCATGCTGCTGGACATGTACAACTACAATATCACTTACCGTCCAGGGGTTCACATTGAACATGCAGACTTTTTGAGCAGGATACTGCGGTCAGCACCTACATTTAAGTTCCTGCTATAGCAGAGATCCTCATGCTCAAAGAAATGCTTGAAGCACCCTTGGATGCTCGAGCAGTGACTGAGTATGCATTGGAAGATCCAGTGTTAAAGCATGTCAATCATTTCGTCTTGCAAGGGTGGCCACGAGTTACCGAATGAGGATGTTTGGCCATATTGGAACCAACAGTTGGAACTATCAGTCTATCAGGGTTGTGTGTTATGGGGTACACGAGTGGTAATCCCACACAAACTGCAAGGGGATATACTTCAAATGTTGCATGCAGCACATGATGACGTTGTTCATTCAAAGGTCATAGCACAAAGTTACGTATGGTGACCAAAACTGGATGAAAAAATAGAAGGAATGGTCAGCCACTGCCAGATATTTGACTTGCCAAGCTATTACTATTGCAATGTTCTGTCAATAACGTTGATTGAATCTAAGCATTTATGACTGTTGTTTCTAGTAGTAGTTATTCTGTGTTAATATTTAGCTTTTGCAACACATTTTGGAAAACTGTTACAGATACTGTATTTACTCGTGTATAGTGCGTGCTTTTATTCCAAAACAACTGATAAAATTTCAGGAGTGCGCACTGTACACGGAAAAAAAAAATATGTTGAATAAAAAAGGCTGTGGCATGAAGGGGGGAGGGAGAAGGCGAAGTTGTTGTTGTAGTCGTAAACTAGTGGGTGCCAAGAGTGGGAGGCAGAGAGAGAATGTTCTCACCGCCTGGTTCCTCCATTATTACTCCTCTCCCTATGGTTAGTCCAGCGATTAGACCTCAGGATGAGAACATAATACATATGAAGTTCTTTCAGCTGACACATTCTATCCGTGTGTATTTACAATTCCTATAATATTTATGTTTTAACCTTTGACCAAATTATTTACGTGTTTAGATTTGGAAATTTATTTGCCTCCACAAAAACACACAACAAAAAGATGCAAAATTGTACTGACAATCCAGACAAAAAGTGAAGTAATTATGGTCAGTGCTTAACATGTAGGTTTTTAGCACCGGTGAAATGTGACATGAGATTGCTGCGCCACTGAGTTGCGGCAGCATTTTTAGAGGGAGCGGGGGGAAGGGGTAAATAGGGGCTTATCATTTTGCACCCTAACATAACTGTTAGTGTGGAGACAGGCTCTTGAAGCTGGTTTTGGTTGGTCCTGGCAAATTAATGATTTTCCTTACCCCTGATGTAGTGATGGCTTTGTATGAGCATGGACTGGGGCCTGGGTGTTGTTTTATTTAGTTCTTTTTAACTGATGTAGGTCCAGTTGTATACGTCGACTTATGTTTCACTTGGTGGGTGCTTCGTGGAACTCTTAGTGGAGGTGTTTTAGGAGGTATCTGTGGGAGGGGAGAAACGGGCCTAGGTACACTAAACTATTGGGCGATGGCTGCTTCGAGGATTGAAGGCTCTCTGTGATGGAGTCCTGTAGGTTCCCCCTTACGAGCGGCAGCAGCTGTGTCCTTCTGCTGGCTTTGGACAGTTGTAAATGTCCCCTTCTCGAAGCTCTAGGCGAAGTACAATCTTTCAGCGTTCTTCCTCCCAGCTCTGTGGTGAGGCATTAGAGAAGGTGGGGAATTTCAGATAAGAGAATTGAATGGAAAAAAATCTTAGATGCACCTCGTGAACAAGCCTCGCTCTGTGCTGTGGATGGTACTTGACTAGCACCGAGGGTGGGGTTGCATATGAGAACATTTCCGAGACCATAAGATCATTAGGGTTAATCACAGGGAGCTGGTTTGAGTCCTCAGCCCAGCCACAGTCCGTGATTGGTTAGCCCCCGTGGAGGCTGAGGATCCCTTCAGGAATGCTGTTACTGACCTGTGGAGCATGAGGGGTGACCCACTACCCTAGAGATGAGCTATCTGTACCCGCTCTGAGTCCCTGGGATAGGGAATCATTGCCCCTGATCATCTCTCCTGTCCTGGATCTCTTGAGTACCTCCAAAAGGTTGTTGCCCTGGGGAGTAGGGATCCCGACAAGAATCCCTTTGCAGACATCACAGTGATTCCACCCAAACGGTCTGTACGTCGCTCTGAAGTGGCCACCTGCTCTGGTGAGAACTCCGGACGTACTGTGTTCGCCAAGTTGTAGGCAATTCCTGGAAGTGATTCAAGGTGGCCTTGAGGAGGTGGATAGCGGTATGAATGGTGAAGGAGTCCTATAAAAGTGATAGGAGAGGTTAAACAGGAATAAATAGTCATAACTAAATTAGCAAGCTGTGTGGTTTATTTCATGATCACAAGATCTATATGTGTGTTGCTGGCTGAAGGCCGAGGGAAGCGCTGAACCAAGCTGTGGTATCCGTAGTGCGTCTGGATAGCAAGGTGAAGCAAATGCTCTCATTATTGAGGTAGAAATTATTTGTAACAACACTGAGGGAAAAGAGGTGCACTAGTTAATACTGTTAATTTTTGTGTATAGGTAATAGCTTTGGAAAAGGAGCTAAAGAATGCTCCAGTAAGTGAAAGGTGCTCTTTTTTCCCCTTCCTTCCCTCTTTTTATCACTACTGTATTTCTCTCTCTCTCTCTGTCTCTCTCTCTCTCTCTCTCTCTCTGTTGCTCAACTTTCTCTCTCCTCTCCCTGCCTCTCCCTCAGTCTGTCCCTCACCCACAACATGTGAATGCTGTACATAATATGGTTTGGCTTGCTTTGTAGTCGTGATATCCAAGGCCTTAGTGCAATATTTTTTCTTAAATGTTTTTTTAATGTTTTATTTTCATTCTTAATGTCTGCAACACACAAGTTGTGATCCACATGTGTCAATCAATAATTTTGTTGGCCAGATTAAAGTATTTTTTAATCTTCTCTTTGTTCAGAAAAACAAATTTGCAGAAACATGTAGCTTAAAATTTTATGTTGCTACTTACGTACAATACTTGCAGCATTATATGAGATTAATTTTAGTCATCATCAACAGACAATGATTGATATTTGCTTATGTGTTATCATCTACTTTATTAAAATAAAGTACAGTATCTATACTGTACCTGCTCACACATTGTAAATATTCAAAAGTGCAGTGTCTTTCTGCTTTATCGCTTTTTCCAGTACAAAAATCAGTTCCTACTACTATCTTATGAAGTTCGAACTATCAGACATTGTGGAGTATGTAGTAAAAGTTTGTTATGAAACGTGGACTGTTAAGACAACTCTAAGTTATGTACACTTCAGGGGATTCATTCATATCAGAAAAAATTACACATACGTATAGTAAAAACATTTAATTTTTGCATTAGGAGAAACTGGAGGAGGAGGTTGAACGAGAACTGGAGAGGGGTCATGGAGAGTTTGTAGCTGTCGACAGCGAAGAAGATGAGCTGGACGATGATCATGACGACTCCAGGATAACAGAAAAAGAAACAGAGGTATGTTTCTGTCATGCCTTTATCCACATACCCAATTCTCTTGCTATCAGAAAAGTTTATATAGTACAACATCACTATTTTCCTCCTGCCACCTAGCATGAAACCTTTTACAAGGATAAAGTTATGCTACTGTATTTGCCGGCATATAAAAGCAACTATTTTTTACATATTTTTGGCCCTTAAAAATTGTTACTCGTCTTATATGAAGATCATGATGTGAAAAATGTTGGTTCCCAAAAATAATTTGTAAGTTATGCTGTAAATTGTGGAGTTATGTGATGTTACAAAGTTACATTTTCCTTCACAAATAAAAACAAATAATTAGTGTTGGGACTGTTGGTTCCTTGGAACCAGCGGTTCTTTAAGGAACAGAACCGGAACCGATGTGATTATACCTTCGGTTCTCCATGTCTGTCAGGTCTAACCTTGTCTACAAGGTAGTATGAAACGTTGTATTAAAATTGTTTACTCCGGCTGTAGATGCTGTTAGAATCGACACTTGCATTTCCAGCTGATTGGGATGCAACACTTACTTAGTAATAAAATAGCACAACATTAATTAATCATCCAATTCTTTTCCTTTTTAACTTACGAAGATTGACTTCTGACTCAGAAAAATATTCTGCTGCGTTAATTATTTTTTGTGCAAAATGTGGTCTCAATCTTGCATTCCTGTGCCATTGAAATCGCAACTTACTTTGATAATGAATTAATACTGTACATAATTAATTGTTCAATGTTTCAGTGACGTGAATGTAAGTGGTGTGGTTTCAGCATTTTGCTGATCGTGCTGCAATGCACAGTGTATATACTAAGCTTCGTGTTCAACACAAAAATAAACATATTAATATTTTAATATCCACGTCTGTACCGTTCTTATTACGCTTTGCAACAAGCAGGCCTAGGCTTTTTTGTGACAAAATATAAATACGACCTTCATGTAAACAAACTACAGTGGAACCCCATTACTACGAGTATTGGAAATTACGAGACATTCGTAATTACGAGTGTATTGTAATGCACCGTCAGTTTGTGTATGCAGTTTAATATATAAATGTTCGGTATTTACGGGTGGTATTGTCATGAGCAAGTTCGTAAATGCAAGAGATTCACAAGCAACGATCATCAATATACCGCGCAAAATTATTTTTTTTAATTACAAGTAAACATAATAAATACAAGCGCACGTGATAATCATCGTTCAGCGTAGCAGAGTGAAAAACGCGAGATATGGCAACGGTGGAAATGGAAATGCAGTTTCATCTGGCAACGTTGCCGTGACTTGCTTGACTCGACTAAGGTTAATTCTACTACAGGTTAGAAAGAAAATACGTTTTCTTATGGGAGATCTTGGCACAGGGAAAATTTCTGCCAGTAGTTTCGCTTCGATCGCTATGAGACCAGATAAATACGAAACCGTATTAAAATAAAATTTTAATGAACTTGGAAAATATATTTGTCATTTAATTTAATTTTCAAGTGAAAAGAAACCAATTTCGCCTTTTAAATTGTCAACTTAATGTAACTTAAAATTCAGGAAAGCTCTGTGATTGGTCAGTTGGGTGCATTAGCGATACCAGCGCTCAAGTAGCAGAAATTTTCCCTGTGCCAAACTTAAAACATTTATCTTTCTAACCTGTAGTAGAATTAACCTTAACTCGACCGCGATTGTTATTGACGCCATCTTGGTACAGCATGAAAGCGAAAGTAGCACGTGGAGTGAGTACACAGCATCACTTGCGTTATCTTGGTTTTATTATAACGAACGGCATTGCAGAATCAGTTTCAAACTCAATATGATTTTTTTTTTCGTTGTGTGTGTTATACAGCAAGAAGTTAATTTAAATAAAAAGTTACGTTTACATAACTTAACCTAGTTGTTTGTAGAACACTCTAGATTTGCCCAATCATGGCAACGCATGAAAAGGAAACATTTGGATCTCTTTTTGAACGCCTGAAGTTGAAGTTACACTACCCAGCATAACCCGAGTAAGTTCATAAACTTCTTGTGTCATGTTTTTATACGTTACGTACGTATTATGATTTCTTAACGATAGGTTTTTATTTTAACAAAATTTATGTTGGAATGGATAAATAAGCTGTACTCGTACTAAAAAACTGTTATTGTTGCTTTGACTTTGCTAGTTCAGAACATCTTTGCTTTAGAAGGTAGGTAATATGGAACAGCCGTGCGTCTTTTGTTAGTTCATTTATAAGATCTTATTGGTGCAGCGTTTTTCATTCCAGCCAATCACAAGTGAGCTGGCAGTGCTGTCCGTTTTAGTTGCCGCCTCCCCCGCCTCGCAATACTTTATTTTTTGTTTTGTTTACCTTACGTTTTGCCGTGCTGTAGCGAGTGAAAATGGTAACATTGTAACAAAAAACTAATGAAAGTCGTGAAATAAATAAAATTATTGAATGTTACGCCTAATAAACACATGCCTATAGTTTTTGGCAGTCTTGTTTTATAATAGCAGAGGTACTAGCCAAGGTAAACTGTACTGTTATTATTCCTATCCCACATACGTCAATAACCTAGAAAAATGTTTGTTTATATAAACATTCTGTTCTTGCTACAACTCGTAACTACGACAATTTTTTATGCTGTTATGAACTCTCGTAGTAACGGGGTTCCACTGTATTTGTAGCTCCAACATAGCCCGTAGAGCAAGAGGTTTTGAAAATCATGAATTGTAAAGTTTTGCAAGATACTGGGTAATAATACATGCTTCCTTTTCTGCAAGCATTAAGTTGTAATGTTACACTATAAAATATTTAAGTATAATTTAATAGCTCATAATATTATATACCGACCGTAAATTAGGCGGGCTCGAGGCTGGGACATATAAATTGTAATTAATTTTCATATTGGTAACACTGCTGTAGGCCTTGCACTCCTGCTACTGCCAGCCACTGCTGGGTTTTTAATATTGTTATTATCATTATCATCGTCATCATTATCTTTCTGTTTACGCCAAACGTGTCTCCAGTTCTTGAGCATGAAATAAATTTGAGTGCTGTGATAAATTTTAAACATGTCCGATGTGTGGCAAAATTTCAAGGTTGACATTAACAATTTCAAATATGCACTTTGCAATCACTGCTGTGCACGAATCTCACGAGGTGTGTCAAAGAGCACTTCCAACCTTAAAAAACACCTGAACATACAACATAAACACCTCATCATGAAAAAAAGTGTTTTTACCACCAACTTTTCGACATCAACTAGATGAAGCGACACTAGATGACCACAATGAAAATCGAGAATTTTCACATCCATCTTCATCAAGCTCAAGGGCTACTGAAATTTCATGCAGCAGTTCATCTTCCACTTGCCAGTCAAGCAAGTCAACTGCAAACTTAACTGTAGCATGATTGTATCACCAACCTACTCTTAAGGAAATGCATTGATTGTAAAAGCAAATTTAGGCCTGGTGATCCTCATAATGTTCAAATTACTCTTCTGATGGCTGAACTCATGTGTCAAGGCACACAACCGTTTAGTATCGTCGAAGACAAAGGCTTCAGCAAGCTTGTCAATCATCTGGAGTCACGTTGCACGATACCATCATGGAAACATTTCTAGAATGTCATCCCAAAAAAGTTAGACTGTTCATTATCTGGATGAACAGTTTGCACAGAAACATGTTTACGTTGAGGTTGTTCCCTTCCTTGATATCAATCACACAGATGCAAATCTTTGCGACTTTATAACATCGACACTTCGGGAATGGGGCTTAGACAATAAAGTTGTGGCAATCGTTCGAGACAATGGGCGAAACATTGTTGAGGATTGGAAATGTCAAAGTATGCATGTTACATTTTTGGCCCATATATTCCAACTGATGATTCAAGATGGGTTCTTGAACAATAGAAACATTTAAGTTTTGGTTGTAACATGTAGAAAACGAGTGGGTCACTTTTAACACTCTGCTCTTGCATGCAAAGTCCTTAAAAGATGTCAAAATTTGACTAATAATAAACGTTTTGTGTTGGTACCGCTGCCTGTACCTTATTTGAACACAGAGGAAATCAGTCTCTACAGCGTAGTCAGCGAAGGCACGAGGATATCTAGGGTCCATGGTGGTTCGGGGGTTCGAATGGCGAGGGGGGGGACAGTTCACTTTACCATCAACGGCACAGTTCACTAGATACGGTACATTAAAACACATAATCGCCTCCAATCTCAGGTAATTTACTCGTTTATCTATGCAACACAATACATTGCCATTACAACCACGTGGTGTCACTCCCAGTGGGCTCTAACCAAAGTAGCTATGTTAATAACAGCCTAAAAAGTCCGCTGGAGACACGGCATATAACCACGGCGGGATCAGAAAATAGTAGGCTGAATTACTAGCAGTAATATCCCTCGTGCTCCATGCTGAGGTCTACAAGATAACTCGCAGCAGTACCGACCTCACCCGAAATAAACTCAAAGCCGTGCACATTTACCAGCTACACAACCAGCTAAAACAAAATAAATATACTCGCAAGAGAAACTAGCATATTTCACGATAATGTGCACAAAGGACTTCTTCACAGCCACCATGTGGCGTGCAACAGCCTCGGACAGCACGTCTGTCACGCACCTCACCGACTCAAAGACTAGGCCTAGCAAAAAACTCTCAGTGACCTCCTTCCGTCCGCGCATGGTTGCCAACTAACACTGCATTTTCTGACGGACCTTTTAATTAACCGTTACGATTAAGCTTGATTATACTAAGCAGAATATAAACAATAATTTATAACACAACATCTAATAGGTGTTGCATCTTACAGGGTTTACATAAATTTGCAGATCAAGGCTTAGTAAATATAAAACTATGGTGCGCCGCTCGCGGGTGGATACATCGATGAATTCAAATGTTTCAACTGCGGAAATGACGCACCTAAAAGTAGCAATGAAACCCGGTCGTATCGTAAATCTGCACTACTTAAATTACTGAAAGAAAAATAAAATAAATTCAGCAAATAAAAACTTACACACCAAGTGGCAAATCCAGGGATAATTAACCTAATTGAGACCTTAGTAAGCCCACATATCCATAGTTATATTTACCCTGCCTTTAGCACTGGCAGGCCTCAAAGTCGGTCACTTTTTGTGGTCAGTGTCCCTAAAAGTCACTTTTTTCATTACGTGGTCACTTTTTCCACTTTTTTCTATATTTTAGTAGGTTTTTTTATGAATGCTGTGCATGCACTTATAAATATACAAGTTTTCTTTCTTCAACTTGTGTGGACGAAATAACAGGCTAATGTTGGTGCAGAGTATATCTGTTTGTTGATGTATGGAAGGATTTATGTCTGAAAGAACATTTAAATGATGTTCTTATAATGAAGAGTGCCATGAGAATGTTTGCAGTCAAACCACAGTTAGTCCCGAAGAGGTTTAAGATATTCAACACACTATGGAAAATAGGAAATCTAAAATATCTAGTTAAACACAGTATTAAGAACAGCTAGCTATTCATAATATACTGGCCGAACTATTGACTTTGAAGACAAAGTTTATTGATGAAAAATTTTTCTGTAGAAGTTTGAAGTTGTACGCAAAGAGAATTGTAGTTTACTGACTTTGAAATGTTCCTTTTTTGGTTAGATTAAGGTTAAGTATGTTTTGGTAAGGCTAGGTTATTTTACCTTTAAATTTTCCATTTTTTGTTAGGACAGCAGTTAGATTATGTATTTAAGTCTAGATTAACCTAACCTAAACTAGCTTTCCCTAAGATAACCTAACCCAATGAAAAACGTGAAATTTAAAAGTAAGGAAAAATATAATTTTCTTTACCTAATTCCTAATACATACTACTTTTAGCATCTATAGAAACATTTTTCTTTAACAATCGATGGCTATAAAATAAATATTTTGGCCGGTATGCAATGAGTAGTTATTCTTACTATTTACCGGACAAAGTAGTACCTGAACTTTGAATTTAATATGTTTTGTTGTCTTTCAGTGCATAGCATCAGTGTTTCATTACATATATTTTATTTAATAATTTTCAGGATTTAACACAGGCAGTTGTGTTTGAATTTGTCTTCACTTAAAATTTTTTCTATAAAATTGGTTGTCTTAAGTTACTCTGGGCCAACTGCTTATGTATAAATCAGCAGCGTGAATCCTGGACCAATATCATGTCGCTGCCTACCACACTCTTCAAATGTGCTGTAATGCATAGGGAAATACAATTTTTTTAAAGAAACTATGCCACGTGTGCACATTGTGCTAACATATGTACAGAAAATCCACAGAATTCTTTAGCTTGAGAATCTGTAGAAGGTGTTTTGCAAATATGACAACTAGAGATAGCCAGTGCTACAGAGTTCATTATACCGACTACGTTTCCATAAATACCTATGGTGTTATTTTGTCACTTTTGATTACTTTTAGGTTAACTGTGTCACTTTTTATTCACTTAATCAACCACTTTTTAGTCACTTTTTCTACCAGAATGGTCACTTTTGTCACTATTTTGTAAGTGTTGCACCACTTTGAGGCCTGCACTGGTGGTTAGGAGAAATTAATAATTTCACATTCAAATTAATGGTACAGTCTGTCTCATGAAAGAATTCCATATTTTGATATTTCTCTTCTAAGAAATTTGCCTGGCTGTTCCATTGTTTGGAGCTTTAAACCTACCTGGCTTCCTGGAAAAGCACGGTCTCCACAATCCTGTTTACAGACCTCACTTCTCAGAAGTGAACTGTCAAAATGTGGAATTCTTTCATGAGATAGACTAAAGGTTTGGCTTAGCAGCATCACTGCAGTTCTCATCATGCTGGTTCAATGTAACTGTAGGGAGTAATGGCATTTCAGCAACATTAAAGTACAGATAACTTACAATTAGATTACGGAATGTAAACATTGTTAAGTAATCCTGAAAAGGAAAGGCCATTTACTAGTTACCAAAATTATTACTTTTAAGACCACCAGGAGATTTTTACCATTGTAGAAGTAAATACTAGGCTATCACTTGATAACATTAGAGCTTGTCAGATTTACAGTTCACCATACAGACTCGCTTGGTACCAATGACAAATGGCGCACCATGTTGGTCTTGATGGTCGGGTGAGCCGGGGGAACCCAAAAAACCAGGCAAACATCATAGCACCACGCACCCCCTAGTACTCCACCTTGAGGTATGAGCTTACAAGTGAATTACCATGTTGCTGCAGAACTGCCCACGTGGTTCAGTGACTCTTGCTGTGATTGAGACACTGGATGGGTAAACCTTATTACTTGAAATTACCTTCATTAACTGACCAAAAAGGAAAAATTGTACACTGGAAAAGTGTGTTCAAATCACAACCCCCCCCCCCCCTGTAAAATTTAATTAAAACTAAGATTAATAAATTTTATCTATAAAAGAAAATAAATGGTCTTCTACCATGCAGAAGCCTCAAATAACATGGGTAGCAGCACTACAATTTTTCTGGCTGTCCCCATCATAGGATTGTATCAGGTGTTTTAAACCGTCCTGCTCTGGATACCACACCCATGTTCGAAACACTGAAAGTAATTAACAACTTCCAAAACTACCAAAGTATTAACTTAATCAGTATCAAAAGAGTACCAACAAAGAACACTGCTAAAACTACTACACCAACTCCTGATACTTCCCCTGTCATCCAAATCACATGGGTTTCATATGTACTTAACTTTGTATCCACACTTCATATACAGTACATGTGATTGATTAAACAATTAGGGACTGTTTGCTAAATTAAATTTACTTACTACTCAATTACATAAAACTCAAAACTTCTACCTTAGTGTAAATCAACTGTGACAATGTCAGTTGGTAATTACACTGGTTACAGCATCAGCTTTAAATACAGTCTCATCACATATTTGACCATAATAAATCACAACACAAAAGTCAACTTATTTACTGCCTTAAACATTCACGAAGGCGTCATGTACTTTTAAACTAAACTTTTAACCTATCGATGCATTCATGTTTACCATCCTGGATGTACTCTCTCTTATAGTAACCAAGTGCTTCTGCTACAAAAGAAATTATTTCCTTTAATATCATTAAAATATTATTCTATATGGTTAAAACAAATATCAGTTTAACATCCTTGCAAAACATTAGAATCAATATAAGATCATTCACAAATAAAATATTTACAACTTTAGATAAAAAAAAGTGGCATGTCACCAGAAGCATCAGAACCCTGCCGCCTGACCTGAACAACTCTAATCGTTTCTCTGTGTTTGCCTCCCCCTATTATGTGATTGTGTGTTGTGCCTGGTTGGAATGTGCTCTTTCTCAGGTCCCTGGTTAGCTACATCCCGTACATCACTTGGTTTGGCTTCTCTCTGTCCCTGTCCCCGCCATAGATTTCATCACTACTTTCCATACTGCAACTAGTATTGTTAATTTCACTTTAGCTGCTTTCAACCCGATCACTAACTGCTCGGTAACTCATTAATAACGATCTCAACCCTATGAGACATCTATATGAATAATCACTCTACCTGAAAGAGAGGGAAGAAAAAAAACTTTTCAACAATACCATGTGTGCAAATGAATACTACTTCAAGGAGCATAGTCTAACGTCAATGTGCGCAAAATTGCATTAACAGCAGAGAAATCACATACTGTACATTCAAATTTCGTAATTGAGGGGGTGAAAATACGTGAAATATGTTTTCGATTATTCCTCAATATCAAGCTTACGTATATATATTGAAAATACGATTGTAAAATATTTTCCGAATTTATCTCAAAAGAGGTAAAAAAAAAGGTGGAATGTTTTTTGATTCACGATCAATGTACAGTATATCGACGTTATTGATTTTTATATAGCGACGTGATTTTTGTTTAAGATTGATGCTTATTCGAACACCTGAAAATAAATTCTAGGAAATTTCTCAATTCCCCACCTAAAGAAGTGAAAAGAGATTAAATGCGTTTTTAATTATTCGTCGATATACCTTGAACCCAGCAGGTGTTGTCGTATTTTTCATGCCCAAGAGACACCAGTAAAATAGTTTAGACTATAATTCAAGGGTTTTTCGAAATTAACTTTCTTACGAGTTGAAAAGACGTGGAATGTGTTTTAGATAATTTGTCAATGTATATCAAACCAGTCGAGATAGTCACTTTATTTTTGCTCCAGGGTGATGATTAGGTAAATGGCCGCAAAAAGATTTTTAAGAATTATATACTGTTGCGAGCCGCGACTGTCTGGCTGGGCGGCGTAGTACGATACTGTGGTGGCGGAGCTAGGACACCCCCTTCCCACTCACTCCTCGGCGCCGTGGCTGTCGGGCAGGGCGGCGAAATACAATCCAGTGGCGGCAGCGCTAAAAGGCCTCCTCGGGAGCCGCATGGATTGTATTACTCCATGATAACCACCTGCGCCCAGTATCGGGTAACCGAGAGAAAATATCG
>PNEQ01065282.1:0-28956 GCA_003012365.1 Medauroidea extradentata
ATCCAAATTTGGAAAAATCAAATTTGGAAAATCCAAAAACAACATGGCGGATGTGACGTCATCAAACATGGCGGACGTGACGCAATCCAAGATGGCGGACGTGACGTCACGTGGCGGCGGCCATGTTGATTGCGTCATCGGTACCACGGCACCACATCCTGAATCCTGTGTGCTTAAACCCGCTTTTCTTCTCTACTAATAACACATTAGTAACACACTTTAAAGCTGATCTAAAAAAAGGGATAATTAGATTGAAGTGTTCATTGAAAATGACACTAACTCACAGTTTAATATATTTAACTCGACTTTCTCGAGGCTCTTTGAAGCAAACTTCCCTCAAAATTTGCTAACGCAAGGACAAGAATCATAATCAGCGGATAACTAAGGCCGTAACCGTTTCTTGTAAGAAGAACAAAGAGCTGTACATGCTATGCAGAACGCCAAACAACGACTTACATCTTAGTAGTGGAGATTGGAATATTTCATTTTACCTTATAGTTAGTACAACCTTATTATATTTGTGCAGTGCTATATTTTATTTTACTTTGCAGTTAAGATGTGAGAGTCGTCATCAAGATTGGAGAGAGAGAGAAGTAAAGGTGAGCGCGGAAGGAGCTGTTGGCGTCCTATCCGGCCACTTCGTCGAAATATTTCAATAAAATACGTAACTTAAATATTCACAAGGGCAAGCGTGAGCGTCGTATATATATAATATTATCAATTTCAGCAGTAGCACAACTCTCTCTACTTCTGTGAGCGGCGTGGCGGTACGCGAGACTGATTTAACTATATTTGCCTGAGTTATTATTTCTCATTACTCGACTCAATAACTTGTGTTGCATTAAGGGGACCGTCGCAAATCACAATTCATCCAAGTATATATAATATAGGATCTTCAGGTATGGAAAATGCTTAAAGAGCACCATTTTTGTCTTGAAACCCCAAATTTGCCCGTAAAGGGAGAGGCCCCTTGGATCCTCTTTCCTATCTCCCGCTCTGTTTGGCGGGTCGGGTGTTCCTCAACAACTACAACTAGTCCTCCCCCGCAAAATTATGAGCTTTCGACGAACGTTATCGCACTACGTACTATAGACTCGAAGTATAATGACACACTATATAATTACTACATGTTATCACTAACCACTACATAAAACTGTTAACAAATTATTACTAATAATTTTAAAGCAATATTTGCTACGAAACTCACATCCTATTGTGGTACCTTTATCTACAATATTTCAATGCAAAAATACACTAAACTAAACGTAAAAAAAGGAGACATTCAACAGTCACTAGTGGCAGGGGCGTCATTTGTGGCTACAGGAGGAAGGGGGGGGGGGGCAAATGCCCCCACCTGGATTTAGAATTTTATGTGTATAAATATATTTTTTGTATTTTTAAATTTAAATAATGCTAACTTAAGCACATAAAACTGAAGTTTTATTATTAAAGCATCTAATTTATACATGCTTAATTAATAAATAAAGGTGCAACAAGGTCACTGTCGCCGGAAAACAAAATCTTGCCACCTCCCCCCCTAGAAAAACCTGAAATGACGCCGCTGACTAGTGGACTATAAACATGATACTCTTTATTCATTTATTATACTTGAATATGTCGCTGAATTATTAAAAAAAAAAAAGGCCTATTTACGTAAATACAAATAACTGTACTGTATCTTACACGAAATGAGTGTATTACTGAGTAATAGATAAAGACAATGCCATCTTCAAAGAAGAAAAAATGGATTACTGGGTGTGAGAATTTTACGCCTTAAAAAATCGTTTAAAAAGGGACAATCCTAAGGACAGGATTTGAGGTACTGCCACCTAAATACAGTTAATATTTTAGGTTCGCCGACCACGTAAGAAGAGGGTCGAGCGGTAGGAACCATAATTATAATTTAATAGTGAACATCAATAAAAGAAGAGAATGCCGGTATAAACCATTTTGGCCAGCTTAGTGAAAATTATTACATTACTTTGTCACTCTACATTTCGTATATTGCTGCAATTATTTGGTCTCAAACTATTTTCAGTGGCTTATAAGTGTTGTATTGGTGATTAAGTTTAACTTTTCCACAACTTAAATTATTTATTGTCTAAATTTGGACGTTTTTAAAGGATAACTAGATACCTGTATCCAGAAGTCCTGGGAAAATTAGTCTTTATTATTGAGCAGCCGAGTAATTAATTGAGACATTTAATTTAAACTGTTATTTGTACCCTGAGGATAAATGTTCAATTATTTGGAGTGCTTCTATTTATTTGCATTAATCATTTTAACTTTGGAACACGAATTTCAGAACTGTATGATTTCGAATGCTATGTTTTAGTTTTAAATTGAAGTCAGTTTCCTCTTATATCAAACAATTTTCTAGTGGTAAATTATATAGTTCTGAACTCATAATTGTGTTTCAATTGTCTTGTGTGTTCTGTTGATGTGGATATTCAGGTGTCACCCTCTACACACCTACACTATATTGAACCTTAATCACTTTAATAAATAGGCCCTATATATTTTTCATCACAGTACACTATATATATATATATATATATATATATATATATATATATATATATATATATATATATATATATACACATAGTAGTGTTCTGTCACAGCAGGTTATATTGTCACAGTACTGTGTTCACTGAACACATTCTTTCAAAAGGAAACATTACGCAATTTAAGATCGTTCTTTATGTAAGACCCAAAGGCCGGATTATCAATTTCGTTCGTCTGTTAGATTAAAAAAATTTGTTTGAAGACTAATGTTGAATTTACATTATATGTATTTTGTTCACAAGTATGAATATAATTTTGATTTTTACCAACCACTACTAAAATATACTGGGCAGCTTATTTTAGAATGTGTGTGTGTATATATATATATATATATATATATATATATATATATATATATATAATATAGTATACATATATAATATATATATATATATATAGTTCACAAACTTTGTGACTGCACGCCGTCATGCGATTATGATAACGAGCAGCAAGGTGGGGAGCTACGTCACTTGTAATCGTTGAATGATTCTTGCAAAGGAAGTGTATTATAAACTGAATAATTTGTGCGGACATACGAAAATGCAAGCGAATTTTATTTAATCTAAGATAACCCACAATTAAAGTAAGAATTTATGTAAAAATAATTTTTAGCTGTTATGAAGATACAGGATGACACTAATGCGATTTTCGGAAAATTATTTTGCCAGAGTATAAAAATTCGGGAAAATATTCATAAAAGTCACCCAGAAGTATGAAAATGACCAGAACAACTCAAATGAACACATAATGAATTGCATGTTAACACGGACAATATAATGAAAATACTACAGACGCAGCAAATGTTCTTCGACCACAGATGCAACGTTCTGTACCTCAAGTGCATGTATTTCAACAGTTATACGAACCTAGTGTCTATTATGCTGTTAGTTAACAATCAGTTAGCTTATTCTCTTGTTAAGCGCCTAGCCATGGTTAATCACCAACTTTTACTACTTTCTAAGTTATGAGTATGCTTAAATATTTTATGGTGTCTTAACGTGTATGCTGGTAATATAGTTACTATAAATGCAGTATTTTTATCTCCAAAACTGGGATGTTGTTGGCAAGTGGGAAGGTTTTTTTTTTCTGTACCGACTACAATTTTCTTTTGCGTGGAAAATTATAAGTTTCGCAAAGTCGATGTGAAATAGTAATAAACAGAAATATTACGTTCCAAGAATCTTCTATATAAGCCTATACGTGAATTTTATGTGAGAATGGTGTTTTATAACATGTTCGTTCATTTTATTAAAGTAATTACAACACAAGACCACCTATAGTATAATTAAAATTTTGTCAGAATATATGACGAAATTATTAAAATTCTTACAACCAGCAAGATGAATCGTAAAATAAAGCAGAGAAGCACGCGCTAGAATTTACCACGCATTTCCCGTAAGTAAAAAGTAGGTTGACTGCTTAGAGGCGACTCGGCTGTTAATACACGAGCCAGACTAGTTCTTATCGCCTGTCTGTACCCATGCCTGTAACACGGCGTCGAGCTCCTGCTGTGTAGGCCATGCCACTCCGACCTTATCCGAAGTATGCTTTGTTTTCGTACTTGTCACAATGGGCGCATGTGAAAAACTTTCCTAAAAAACTTCAACGCATCTTAGGCGTATTGTAGGCGGCATCCTAAGCACTGCAGGTATGTTTCTTGAGCTTTTGTTTTCTATAAAGCGAGATTTATTTACAGCAAGCTAAACATACTTAAATATTGTTCCTGTTTGATATAACTGTTTTTCCTTCATGTAGTCGGCAGATAATAGCTAGCAATGGTCAGCGATAGCTGTATGTAAGACGGTTCGGAAGAGGAAGATATATGTTCAACAAGTGCAGACAAGTATGTACTCGAGGCCAGGTAAGTCACTCAAGTGTTGTAAACATCAGCTATTCTGTAATAACGCGAAGGTAAGGCACACATCAAGCACGTGTTCACGCTCGATTACACATTCACATAGACTACAGTCTGGCCCTGTTACCACAACACTCTATGTATACGTGATGTACTTGAATGGGAAGCTCGACCAGATCACGAAATAATTATGACGTCACACCTGCGCTCGTCGAGCTCCCGCTATCAATCGTGACTAGAATAAACACTAATCCTGACCAAACAAACGTACCGTCTCCTGTCATATTATACATACTGCATCCTGACATATTATATGTACTGTACATACAGTATCTTGCAATACCATACATACTGTACTTCTGTCTTAATATGCACGTGGTATCCTGTAACACCATACATACTGTCTTGTCATATTACAGTTACTGTATACTGTCACACATACTCTATCCTGTCATACAATACATACTGTCTGCTGATATATTTTAATACTATATATTGTCATACCATAACACTACTTCATGTCATACTACACATACTGTATCGTGTCGTTAAACACAGACGGCTTCCTTTCATAACATATATACTGGCTCCTGTCATATTATACATTCTGTATCCAGTCGTATAATACATACTTCCTCTTGATGTTTTATACATACAGTTTCACGGCCAAATTGCATCTACTAACTAATGTGACAAACTTACTTACCTGTATTTACATCATAGATTTTTTTAATAGTTGTTGGAAATGGAGTACTGCAGTACATATTCCTTATTGGTTTTGCATTATTTATATAATTTATCAACCTTCGAAGATAATATATATGACAGAGAACTGACATTTAAAAATTAGCATTATGTCGTATTGAAATAATAAATTATAAATATATATAATGGTTTATCGGGGGAAATCTTGACTGTTTGCGGGGTTTCAACGTACGTTCAGATTATGAAAAGCTGACTGTCTCTCGCTTGTACGTAGAGCTGTTGCCCTATTTGACTGAGCCAATAAGAATCCTGCTATTGTAATATTTGATGCCTGTTATTGGTCTGCAGACATGTACGTTGTTTCAGACATATATCACCCAATCATCCATGCTGCAAGAAACCACGGTGTTTTCAAGGATATGTTGGTAGAAAACATTTCCGCGGTATGCCATTGTCTCTGATTATAAAATATCAGTTTTTTCTAATCATCAATCTCAGCATCTGATGTCCTTGCCGACAATAGAAGATTTCTAATATTCGACACGGGCAGAAAATATCCATTTCAATGTCCTACAGGTTAGACTCTTATGTACTATACAGTTTATAGTCTCAGTTGTTTGTATAGCGGTTTTGAGTACAGGCCGGGTCTTGTGATCTGATATACAATAGCAGAGCTGTAGAAATGATTCTGGTTTTGATGTTGTCCGGAAATGAAATCACACGAAAACACTAGTTCAGGTAGATTTCTGTGTAGGTTTCCTCAAATACACTACACTTACGTTCCGTTTGCCATTTTCTCAATATTTACCGCATTAATACATGTTTATAATCGTCTTAAATGTTTATCACATTCTTCACATCTTTAAATTGTTTTGTTTGTTATTCTTCAAGTATTGATAGTAGCAATGCTAAGCAGTTCTCTTATGCGGAAATTATTATTACTTGAGGAGGTGAGTAACAAATCTCTTCATTTCCACAAATAGAAAAAAATTGTGTTGGCATTGTAGTATTGTTAAGATTTTACATCATCCTCATGAATTGTGAAAAATGCATGCAACAGAAGTACCTTTTCACACTCTCAACTGCCATGACAAAGTAACGTTGGCAATACAATTGTCCTTTTCAAGCAAAATAGTTGCCACAAAACTGTCCTTTTCCATATGAAAACATTTGCACCACAACTATCCTTTTCCAACATAGGCCATGCCGTTATTTATCTCATTGGAATCAAAACTGTCCATTATATAATAGAATCAAATATTTTTATTTGCCAAAAAGGACAGTGCTAGTGCAGTGTGAATTACATTACAGGACAGAGACTGGAGTACCAGCAATAATTACGAAGCTCGGAATAAGCTTGTCTTCAATCAATTGTGTTAAAATGATGTTAATGTTTTCACGAGCCTTAAAAATAAATAACACGTGACTTCCTATTTGTAAAAAAAATGTATGAATGTTGGCATGTGACGTAAAATAAATACAGTGCAAACTTGTTATTGTTTTAAAAGGGAACGAAATATTGTCATGTGATATGATATAAACAAAACATGAACTTCTAATTAATTAAAAATTATAACGTAATCACAACGTAAACACGTAATTGTTTTGAAAGGTTGTGAACGCTGTCACGTTTCTTATAAAATAAACACAATGTAAAATTGTAATTGTTTCGAAAGGGTATGAATATTATGTAACATATAAAGTAAACACAATGTAAACTTGTAATTGTTTTGAAAGTGTATGAATGTTGGTATGTAAATTATAAAATAAATAGGCCTACTATATAAACTTGTAACTGTTTTTAAAGGGTATGCGTGTTGTAATGTGACATGTAAAGTAAACACAATGTAAACTTGTAATAGTTTAAAAAGGCCGCGTTTGGCGTAGCGGCTAGAGTGCTCGCCTCCCACAAAGGAGACGCGGGTTTGATACCCGGCGAGTTGGTCGTGTCTTCTTGCATAGGGTAGCATGCCGGAGGATGGCCTTGTTCGATGTGTTTTCTCGGTGGTCTCCTTGTTTATCGCACTTCTAAGTGCTGACCAGAACCTCACTCCTGTAACTTTCATTGTTTTCATTATCTAACGTCCCAAACCACAGTGAAATGTGTTTATAAGTGGTTGTTGGGATGTTCTCACAAGGTGGTCGCTTCACCGTCAATGTTCTATATCGACTACAAAGACGGGAGTTGCGCGGCGTGGACCCTAGTTTTCCCGGCGTCCTTTATGCAAATACGAGCCGGCTGAAACATTGTGCGTGCGTGCGTGCGGTCGACCCGGGCCGCTTTGCGAATAAATAATGAACGAACCAATCAGGAGGCCGCAACAGATGCGCGCCCAACACGCAGCAACTCGGCCGATACTGAAATGTGTATGGTCGGAAGCCGGGCGATGTAATGTAGCGGTTAGCAGCTTGTTACAACATTGCCAGTTCCTCAGATAATAGTCCAGTAAACACGTTCAAACAAAGTTCTCAGTAGGTTGCACTAGCGTCGTTGCCTACCTGCCAGTGTTGCCAAGTTACAACTACTAATATAAGCCGGTCTCACGTCACTGTCAGGTACCAACGTAACCATGTTTTGAATATACAATTGCTAGTAATTGAAAATAGCGTAAGTTACAATTTTTTATTTCAAATCATAAGATATAGCACGCGACGTTCGCACAAATAGTATGTTCTAGCGCACAGGCTTCAGGCTGAGGATCAGATGATGTGTACGCCATCTTGGATTACGTCACGGCAGCCATTTCGTTTTGCATGGTGGCTATTTTGCTGTGCATGGTGGCAATTTGTCATGTCAAATGTCATATCATGTTATATGTTATGTTATATGTCAAGTCATGTATCATGTCACATCATATGTCATATATCAAGTCACATCATATGTCATATATCATGTCACATCATATGTCATATTATGTCATATCATGCCATGGGTCATACGTCATGACATATGTTATGTCATACATTATTTCATATGTTATGCTATATATTAAGTCGTATGTTAAGTCTTATGTCATGTCACATCGTCCATTTTGTCAAATGGTGTCCACTATCTTGTTTTAAGCAGTTACTTGTTGGCTGAGGGAATTTTTTCCTGCTGGTGGGAATTTTTTCCCTCGAAATTTCCCTTAGTCATCATCTGCTGGGAAAGTTATGTTTGTTTACATCATTGGCTGGTAGACGGCGATGGCGTTGCACTTTGTTTCCATCATTGGCTGGTAGGTGGCACCGCAGTCGGCATTCGCCATATTTGCTCCTGAATGGGTACCACCATGTTTGTTCCAGCGTTTACATCGCGGTCTGCTAGAGTGTTCTAGGGTCGCTGGTGCTGTTAAGGGTGAATTCCTACGTGTTCGTATGTGAGAGAATGGTCCTTATGATTTTAATAATTTTTTTTAGCAAGTTAAACATGTGTGTTTGCTGGGTGTTGAAGTAGAACTTTCAACCTTTGTGTTAACATATACCATAGCCCATTGAGCTACGAGTGCATTGATGACAGTGCAAGTTTAAATAGTGTATATTTAAAAATAAATTTTCTAGCAGATAAATGTTCACAATTAATTAACACTCATTAAAATTTTTAGCATACCTATGTCTCATTTATACAGAAGAACTGGAAAACTATGGCTTGTTAAAATATATTTTTTTATGGTTAGACTATGAATACACTTAACCAGAATCCCATGAAGTAGAATTCTGCAGAAATCAATTTAAGACATCAAATGAGCCTTTATACGACAAACAGCAGATCGAAAATAGTGTTGAAGCTGCTGTACAAAAAATTTGTCAAGAGGAAGAAGAAATAATTGCAAAGTGTTCGGGCTGAACGCTTCAGTGTGTAAATCATTTAGAGCCGCGAACAAATGTTTTTTGTCCAATTACCAAATAGCATGAAGTGAAAAGAAATTTAATTTAAAATGTGTATTATTCTATAAATAAATTATTTACTGTTTGTAACACAGTCTGTATCATTTATAGACAGCAAATCTCTATATTTATTCCAGTAAGTAATACGTATATAACAAGTTCAAATATTTTTCGTTTCCATATCTGATATGTCATCCTGCCCCGACAAGCAATATAATACAGTGCCTTAAAACATTATATATATATAATATAATATGTATATATATATATATAAACAAAGTTCTACATTTTAAATAAAGCAGGGATGAAGATGTAAGTACATTCTGCTGAATGCTTGTCCAATCAAGTACAAGCTATTGACGATAAAGTATGTTTTTTTAAACATTATCTCAACAGGCTTAATGACCTATAAATACAATTTATTACAAGTACTCGCATAATGTTTTAAATACCAGTTATGTCACCTAAAGGGACCCCATACAAAAATGTCACATTTCTAAGTCCAGCGGTTTGGACTGCAGTTTGAACGGCCGGGTTGCTAAACTATAGAGAGTGTGTTCTGCCCTCCTCCTCGGGCACAGTTTTGAGGTTGATCAGACAGACGGTCAGCCATAGGGTGTAGTTGCCGGAATCGCGGAAGGTTTGTGAGTGTAAGAGTTGGATTTATTGTTTTAGAAACTTACCTTGGTTCATAAGTGACGATCGGAAATGTCGGGTAAGTCATGTTAAGAATTTGCGGAAAGTTTAAAATGTTTGTAAAATAAATTTCTGAATTTGTAAAGTAACTGTAATAGATTACAAATTGTGTCTTTAAATTCTAGTCCTAAATGGATATACTTTTGTGTTAAATTTTGGCAAATTAATATTAAAATTATTTTATGTATTTATTTCTTGGCTAGATTCATATCAAATCCACCTCTCATTACTACAGTTTGTTTACAGGAGTCTACTTCTGAGCATTTTAAGTACATCCCCAGACACACGCGTGAAAATACTATTACGGTAATTGTAGATAGTATACATAAAATTTTTATATTTTCACAATTCTCTCTCACAAATAGGCTAACCGAATCTCATATTATCCAGAGTAAACTCGTTTACCTGTAAAATGTTTCAAAATGCAAACTGTTTGTCAGTGCTGTACACGTAGCGCTCTGGTCGTGTTGAAACTCAGTATTTTTATGAACGTTTGCCGTGGACAAATATACGCACGCTCCTGTCACTGATTATAGTGAGAATGCCATTTCTTGGATATTATGAGTACTTAAGGGCCAAAATATTTTACCATTGCAACGTCTGAAATGAAAATGTAAAGTGTAAGTGAAGGGACTAACAAGACTAAACCAGCTGCATGTATGCGATAAGTATATTCCTACCTACTATGCACTGTAAACGTGCTACCAAATATGTGTGTAGTTGATACAATATATGTGGGATACATGTATGCGGTACATGACCTCGCAGACGAGGGCTCGCTGCAGAGTTTACATGATACTCACATAGTTGACTTGCTATTTCACACTGGTGCGGCGGCTACTGACCACACATCGTGTATGCTCTGATCAGATGCCAGACATTACGTTGATTACCAGCTTCAGCCGTGTTTGCAGTATGTTTTAATCTGACGTGTGTGCTCGCCATTATAGCCAATCACACGACGCCCAGGGTGTTGTGTTGCTGCAGGTGACGTATGATCCCCTCAAACAAGCATACACAACCACTTTCTCGTAACCACGCCCTCCACAAGTCTTTATTGGTTGTTACAACGTCCACAAACAAACACTTGTTGTATGAAACATGTGACCGGCACAGTCGTCAGCAAAATAATCCAGGAATATTCGTAAATATAGCGGCGTTTCTCTTTGTCATTGACAGAAATCGCGATAATCCTTCTGTGCAGCTCCTGCATGAACTACTTTTATCGTTGCATAAATATCATGTGACATTCATGCCAGTAATCTCTGTACGAGAAAATCATATTTGCAATGTTCTATTTGAAGAAAAGCTCTAGACATTTATTGCGGCTAACACAGTGCAGGCAACGTTTCAGTAGATATAATTTCCTTAGGTTCAAATTAACGAAGGTATCTTCGTAAAATAACAGCGTATTTTCGTAATAATTATAGCGAATATGAGGTTTGTATTTGAATGTATGACAGCGGTATTTTGTTTGATGATATCATATTTCCAACACAATTGTATGCACGTTTTAAATCTGCGTTGTCAGAAGCGAGGCAGGAGTACTTGACGTGATTGCTACTTCCTTCTTTATGGCCATATTAATGACAAATAATGTGCTAATTGTTTTATACGTAACAACATTTACCAGGAAATGCAGTCCGAAAACAGCTCCTTCGCTGCGACATATTCAGTGCTAACCATTTTTCACTGATCTTCACTTGCACAAATTAGTGACTATAATTTGTCCACAACAAATTATAAATGTTGTAAAGATATTTCTACTGTTACTGTACTTTTACTACATTATATAAATAAATATTAATTTAAAACATTTAAAGTAATCATTTTATGAAAATATTTTGAAATTTTGCTAAATAGGTTTTAATATAATATTAACTACAATAAAAATAATGTGAAAGTATGTGAGGAAAGCTGATCACCAAATAACTCTAGAAATCCTTTACCACTGCATATTATCATACGATTGTAGGAAAATGCATCAGTAGCAATAGCCATTAATTAGGATAATTTCTGGATATAAAATAAACCGGCAATGCGACCATTCATTCTCCTCAGCATCATGTCACGAAGCCGATGGAACTATAATGAGAAAGCAATAATCAATGTTACTGCTTACATGTCAAGAAAACTAAAATGTGTATATTTCGTATTTGTGGAGAGAACAGGTGCAACTTTTCGCCGGCAGCCTGGCTTCTCACTCTCACACAGTGGCGTAGCCAGGAATTTAGTTTGGGGGGGGAGGCAACAGTCACCCATCCCCCTTATTGAAGCGGGGGGTCCGAAGGTCCTCCCCCGGAAAAAATTGGATTTCAAGGAGCAAAATTAGACTATTTTTAACAGTTTTCCTAATAGATATGTATAAAAAAACTAACACAGTCATGCCAAGTTACTCATTGGTTTTTTTTAACTTATTTCTTATAATATTATCAATAATTTTTAAAACTCTCTTAAAGTGTCTCTTAAAGATTTATTAATCACATATTTTTATAACTATTAACGACGTTTTAACTGTTATGTATTATATGTTGGTATCTCATATAGGTGCAATCTATTTATAAGGCATTTAATTTAACATATTTGAGAAATGCAATATTTTTAGCCTGAATGATCAGGAGAAAAGCCTACAATATTTACCATCAGTTTAAGGAAGTTCTCGCCTGGCACATAAACTGTGATACATAACATGTCACACGTGTTTTGTTTTGCACAAAAATGCCGAAATTATTGCGAGTATCTTTGCATATTAGAATAAAACACAGTCCAAATATGCACTTATATTTTTAAAAATATAGCACGCATTTTAAACATATTTGTAACACCTTTAAAATTGATGTAACTTCTTTCTGAAAACTGATGTATCGAGAAAAATAACAACCGAAATTGTAAAACAGAAACATAACTGCATTTGTTTGACTTTACGCCTTACCTTTACGTCTTAAGGTCACATAAATATGTTTTTCAGACATCTTACTGGCAGGTTGTCGACAAGCCAGTCCCTATATATACACCAGAAGGAACAAGCTTATCGCTGACGAGAGTAGTTGAATACAAGGCTGCAGCGAAATCACTACATGCCTCTTTAGTGCTCTGTTCGTGAAGACGACATTATTATTTACGAATTCACCTGTCACGTTAGTATTTCCTACCTATTTATGGCTTCCAGTGGATAAATGAGCGTGTTCAGAGAACTTGACTAAAACGCACACAAGTAATTTAAATTCACAACACAATGATTTTGCTGTCGAATTCTTGCACCTCGTATAAACATGAACAGAACTAGATGAACCGAACCATTCTTTTAAAAAATTTAGTATTGAAATGAATTCGTGTCTTTTGTATTGCTTGAGCGAGAATGATTTACTTCTGTATTGCGTTTAATGTCACAACTGCTTTCTTCAGCTGTGATATTGTTCTATCGTCTGCCTGACTTACTACTATGCGAGTTGACAGCATAATTGAGTGTTGATTTTTGCATACTAGTAAATTTATTTAAAAAATAATATCACAATGATTTTTCAGACATTACATCGAAATCCTAAATTAAAAATTTTTGTTTAGCTTCCAACGTTAACGTGTTTTGACAGCCTTCTTGTAACTGCGACTGTATTTGTGTTTCCTATTATTCAGGAATATTTTCTCGCAGAATAAGTTAACGTCTGTTTGTAATAAACAAGATTTCTTGTCAACAGTTATCACGTGATGGTAAACAGCGTTTATTGGAGTGCCTCAACATTATTGTAATATTATTATTTTATGAAATAACTACAGTTATATTACTTCATTCATGAATTTATATTCGCATAGTAAAGTTGACGCTAACTTAACGAACAATCACAAATAAGAAACGTGTTTCTTGCTAACGTTATAAACTATTTAAATCGGTATTTACAAAGCTAAACAATTCACGATAAAACACAACTACAGTTTCACCACAAATTAGCTTAATTTTGTCCGTAATTATCATTCCTCCTTAACGAGCATATTAAAATAAAACATTCAGAGCTCTTAGTACAGCCAATTACAACTAGACACATACTTACGTGTGTTTCCCTTACCCATTGTTAAGATAAGCATACGGTTTAAGGTACAATGAGTAAAGGACCGATTTTAAACACCACTTCATCGTTCTGCTTAGCTAATATTGTGATTAGACAAAAACCAAGACATCGGAACGGTATAATTATATTTAATCGGTCTTAAGGATATGTATTAGATATTCTGTGGAAAAATATACTCGTTTCGTTAATAGTTTAAACACAAAAGGTCCTGAAAGCAATTTTTGGTATTTGCGTGCGCAGTATTCTGAAGCAAAAGCATCTCGATATTACGCGACATTACGTTAACAGGTCTAAGATATACTGAGAGACACATTGTATCCTTTCCCTCCTCACTGTTTTAAATTTCGTAAAATTCTGAAAGTATTTTTCGATGTCATTATAGTAACACACATCTTAAGTTTTTGCAATTCTTAACAGTCGGATTTCGAAATAACTTTTATTAACTTTTTAGGAATTAGGTTATTGTAAAAATCACTGCTATTGCTCGTCAGGTTGAGCTATATCAAGGTTTCATTAAAACACTTTTCACACCTTATTTTACCTCTTAAGAGGAGTCTTCACCGGTGTTGAATTGCCACCTTTGTCACGTGGAAACAGGGTAGCGATAAGAGCCAGTGTCCCACTCTTGACGAGAAGCATATCGTCTCTATTCCCAGCGTGCAAGATTTTCCTTCTATTCTTTTTCCTACGGGACTTTAATCGGTGACCACAACATTTTATTTTTGAATTGTATGAAGTAAAGACCAACACATGCCTTTCGCTTTGCTCTTTACGAATTCAGGAAATATATTTGGAGTTAGAGCAGAAGAAGAAAATAAACGTTTTCAGCCAATTTGAGAGGCCCGAAAATCATGTTTCTGTCAAACGTGCTGAATTTTTTAAAACATAGGAGCATAGTTTCAAGTGTGTGTTCTTTTCATAGATAGACGTAACATGAATAAGTTAAGCTGTTTCGCGTAAAATAGAATACGCGTGACAAGCTGCAACACCGTCCATGCGCCAGTCCAGGACTCCTCTTAGGGGTATGGAAAGTTAAGTTACCTAGTGAACGACTGGAATATTCACTCGTCGATAAAATTTAAACTGATATTTTTTTTGCCGAGTATATATTTTATTAGCAAACGTATATTTATTTAGCACTGGACGGTAGTGTGCTTTACTCTCGAGTAAAAAATTAAAATTGGTATTTAGAAAAAAAGGGGATAGAAACACAAAATCCATTAAAATTGAAAACTGTAATTTTTATAATTTTTAATGTGCCAATATCCATGGCTCTATAGTAACCGACTTTAAAACACACTCGCGTTTTGATTTCAAATTAATTTTAACATCTCTAAACCTATCGCGCAGAGATTTTAGGATAAAAATTTATTTTAAAATGTAAATTCGTGTAGGTTATTTTTAAAGGTCGGTTAGAGTCCTGGATATTGTATTTAAAATTATAAAATTTAAATTGTTAAATTTTTATGGATTATGTAGTTTTTATCTCTTATTTTTCTAAATACCAATTGTTATTTTTTACTTGAAAGCAGCGCTTACTAACGTTCAGTACTATATAAATATACGCTCGTAAATAAATTTCCTAATCGGCAAAACAAATTTAATTGAAATAAGATGAGCGGTTTAGATTTCACCGACGATTGAATATTCAAGTCGTTCGCTCGACACCTCAACTTTCCATACCCCTTAAATAGTAGAACTTCTAAACAAACCTACAATTATATCATTTCTTAACATCTAAACCTTTAGGTGAAGGTACCTTTAATATTTTATGCTTATAGGTCCAATCAGTTTGGATTGGGCATTGTTGAGTGGATGAGGACATCCTCTTAGTTTATATGTTAGTTGGTCTAATTAGTTGTTCGATGGTGTCATTTGAATTAAAAATACAATATTTGGAATTGTTAAAAAAAAAAAAAAAATAAAAAAAAACTAGCGTGTAGGCTACGTCTAGAAGTTGAAACTGTTCTACCACTACCTAATTCAGCAGTCTTACTAACACAATTCTAGTGATCCAGATTAGTGAGTTCTTTGAGTGACATTTCACAAATCAGGCCCAATCACAAAACAAATTACGTAAGAAATTTGACAAGACCTCATCGGCTCTACCTCAGAAAACTCATCAAGCTCAACAACTAAAAAAAAAAAAAAAAAAAATTGCATGAAATCCTTTGCTGGACCGACTTCGGCAAATTTTTAAATATTAAGATTAAAGGATTATTTGACAAAATGTTACCGTTCCGTGTTTGAGGTCCATTAAGCAGTGGTTATTTCGACCCGACAAAGTAACTTCATTTCGCTCTAATTGTTAGGTTTTGTAGTTTCTCTAAAACTTTTAACCGGAAAAACAAATGTAGTTTTTAAACACTCGACTGCCAAGTATTTATTTTTTCACAAAATGACATCAGAACTAAAAATTTTAATACGTAACAAGGCAAAGTTATCCCTGCAGGATTAAAATTTTCCGATTTACGGTAACAATAAGCACCATTTTAACTGCTCATACATCAATTAAGTAATTAATTTAAAACCTTACCGGTACCACTACACCAGCATCGTCATCTTCAATTCCATCTTGCTTCGTCACGTTGATAAAATATTACAATATATTACTTCCTTATCTTTTTTGTCCCACGTATCAAAACTTTCGTGCAACGTAACTTCGCAGAAAATAAATTTGCATTTTAAGCAGCATAAAAACGACTCGGAACAGTTAATGTGGCACAGACAGTTACAGCATTGCAGAAGTGATATCTTCAGCCTACAGACCGAGAGTAGACTCAGGTCAAGCTGATACTGAAGTCGGCACACTTTCTAGTCCCTCGTAGCAGGCAGTGCTATTGTTGTTTGAAGGGTGTGGCTCAAGGGTAGGTAGCGGCTGACCAGCCTGCAACCCTGCTGCGATAAGTAAAGTATACGTGAGCAAGAGAGAGGGGCTTTGACCCAGAAGTGAATACTTGCAGCTTAATACAAAAACACTTGGTTCCAGCTTCCAATGGACTACACACATTATTATTATTATTATTATTATTATTATTATTATTATTATTATTATTATTATTATTATTATTATTATAAAACCTACACCGTAACGTATCTGTGAACATTTTAGTAATTAAATTGCCGAAAACATTCTTAAATATATTTATGCAGCATTAGGCTTATATTTTTTGATGGAAGACCATCGATTTCGGGGGAGGGGGAGGCTGGGCGTCTAGGAAACACTCCTCTGGATACACCACTGCTCCCACACCATTCGTATGCTGCTTAGCTGTTGGTGGAGAGGGGCTAGGCGCCGCCGTTACAAATTAACATACAAATATTAAATTATAATAATAAGTAGTATATAAGGCACTTTAGGTATAAGGAGACTCAGGGATGATTATTGTCAAGTGTAATGAAAGAAAATTAATACGAACACGAAATAAATGTGGAAATGGCAAGAATTTACTATCCTCGAAGGACGGAGCTGGCTCCTGATTGTCCCAAGGCGAGGGTTTTGGTACCAAACATGGGCAACGCGAGAGGAAGTATCAACGGTGGGGCTAGACGCGTGAGGGCCGCAACTGAAGACGGACCGGGGTGTAACCGCCGGGCATCGTTCAAGCATCGCGACACGGATCAGAGGTACTGAGTAGAGGCAGAGGTTGTAGAGCCGCAACACATACCAGGGTGTTACCACCGGGGCGTCGGTTTTGGTGTCACGACGTATTAGGGTTGTAGTAGAGTCACAAACGGCCACAGACGGGCAAATTCGCGTGTCGCGAGGTTCACCAGCTCTGTGGGTGGAATCTAAACCGGGCCAGGAGGGGACAGTGGCGACCTGATATCCGTCAATAATAAGACTGTCTGACTTGTATTTACTCTCGCAACATCACCAATAAGAAAACTAGTAAGAGACATAATAACACATCAGAGAGGAACATAGCAATTATTTTTTGCTGCCAAGTAACCCTGACGGCTTCAACATCGAGACGATGAACCGTTATTCGTCTCCGGCTACAGCCAGCTTCATTTCGGTGGTTTTCCATTGTTTCCCGAAACTCTCCAGGCGAATAATGGGATGGTTTCTTAACATAGGCCATGGCCGACTCCTCTCCCAGCTGCTGCTGTCTTTGTACCAAGTCGTGTGTCACCGTATATAATGACCTCGTTGTCGACAAGATGTAAAGTCCACTTACCTTGCCTTCACCGTTGCTGTCTTTATCAGATATGTTAGCCTAGTTACGGTTTTTTAGAGCGCGAATATAGCAAATATATGGTATGTGGTACCATGATCCTGGCGTTACTTCGGAATCTATATAGGTGTAAATGTTAAGGGCTTAGCCTAAAAATACCCCCTATATATCTAGATCACAATTTTTTTTCAAATATTACATATCTATTGCATTTTACCGCATACAATTTCGTGGACAGTATTGATTATAGAGGAAGGACATATTTAACTTTTCTGTTTTACGAATCAAGTTTTTGCTGATAGGGCAGGCTGACAAAACCGTTTATAGCCATCTTGATAGACCCACAATACTATCATCTGACTGGGGTCCAGTGTTGTTTGAAGTATTGAATCATAAGGTAACGCGTATTCTATTAAATACACACATTTTATTGTATAATTAACGCAAGACACGACACAGCACACTCCAGTTGCCGCGCCACGCGAGGAACTCGAGGCTGTGTGTTAACACCGGAAACTATGAGTCTACAGGAAAAGTAACCTACCTTCTTCACGTGTTTAACGACGGCCAGCAGAAGTACAAGTAGCGAGGAAGGGAAACTACGAGTGGCGTAAAACAAACCAGGGAAAAAATTATCTCACGCAGTGTTCGTAATCCATTCTCAACCATCCCCCTCCCCATATTCCCTTCCTTTCGGGAACAAAACATTTCCCCCTACCTTCTCCGCAGCCAACCCTCTCACGTAGAGCAAACAAAATATTCTACCATAGTGTGCAGAAGCGAACATTTGCCATTCCTTTTTAATGGAGTCGGGCCAGGCGAGAAAAAATGGTGTAAAATAAAATGTGTGTCCGCGTGTTCGAGATACGGACAAGAGACTGAAGAGAAATTTGACCGGTGAGGAGGAAGGGGGGAGCTGCTTTTATGAAATGCTAATGTAAAACTTTTGAAAAGTAAACGAACCGAGGTCCTTTGTGAAAACGTCACCAGCGGCTAACAGTTCAGTTCACTTTTCTAAACCCGCCTTGTTTCTCGTTACTTTATGTGCGAATATCGTAACAGATATTCTGTTCAGAGTTCTCTCTCTCTCTCTCTCTCTCTCTCCCTCTCTAGACTCTTACTGTCTCCCTTTACCTTGTGATATGATTCGACTGCACTTTTATTTTACCAGCGTCTTATTGGCCGCTTCGCTTTATGGAGGAGAACAACAGCAGAACTGTCTTATAAATTTTCCTTCTACTTTGAGAGCAATTATAGGTCGTAGCTTGGCAAACGAAATATTTCTCTGATAAAAAAAAAAAAGTTACTATCATCGTCTGTGCCGGTCGCCGAACACTGAGCAAAGCTTTAATAACGTAATCGGGATTCGACAACCTTTCAAAATTTTGGAACGTCGGGTCGCTTGCTTACAAATAGCGTTTAATTATTCCTTCGTTGTCACATTGCCGTTTCCGGTTCCTCTCTTTATTTCTAACCATCTTCCATATTGCCCCATGAATGTGCGTTCACATAAGGAAGTGATACAACACTGGGAAATCATTGTCAGTGTTGTACAAGACAAGACCAGAAACTGGTAACAATGTATTGTGGTTGTCACGTCGTCCTTGTTTATTGGTTGGTTCTTGTTCTTTTTTCAAATTATATCGGGCACACTATTAACAATGAATTATTTGTAAGTATCAAGCCTAAAATGTCAAATACCGCAACAAATGAACCAGAAAGATCAATGAGTATAGGATAAGAAATTAATGTTAATTACTTGAATTAAAACATACTAGGGCAGACATTTTCGCTGTAATTTACTGCATAACTGGGACAACGTTACTACACGGAAGTGCAATTGAAGACATAACATTCAAAAGGGGCTAAGTACCATTTTCGACAAAAATGTATTAGGTACCTAGAAAGGTGTCAAAACATAAGGTCGAAGACATACCTGAAGTGCTATCTCCTAGTGATATTCATGCGCGCCGTACATCAGCCCAATTATATGGTTGGAGTAATATCAACACCTTCTAGTTCACTGAAAATATATATTGATGTTCATAAGTGTTTTGTATTAATTATTGTGCGATTGTTCCTATTTACTACTTTCCTATTGTAAAAAATATGTGAACGCATTTGGACAATTCCTTTTTCATTTGTTTCTCGCAATATACTGTTTTCGTCATTATCTAGAAACTTACCTTTTGGCACTTAACCCCTTATGAATGTTAAGTCCTCAATTATTACTAGAGGAGGACCCGGGTTTGATCCCCGGCTCCGGTCTTCCTGATCTCGGTTTCCCATGGTTTCTCAACATTGTTCCGGGTGAATGCTGGTATGGTTTCTTAACAAAGGCCATGGCCGACTCCTCTCTCAGCTGCTGTCATTGTATCAAGTTGTGTTACCGTCTGTAATGACCTTGTTGTCGACGAGACGTGAAGCCCACTTCCCTTACCTTCATCTTCAGTGAAACTTGAGGGCAAGGTCTCAGCCGACAACTGGAATACTGCACACTACACGTAGATGCTATATGAAGTACTCTATGTGTATGGTTGAATTAACCTTACGGCCTGCAGACCCAGGCATATTAAACTACCTCTAGGTAGCCTATACCCACCGAACGGTAACTTGATACTTCCTATGAGCCCTGCTTAAAGCTTGGATCTGTTTTCAAACCTACCACGTATCCTTCCATCGAACGTCAACAATAATATTCCTATGTGGGAAATGCCATGCGACTGCCGCATGGCAATCTCATTGAACAGAATCTGTCAAACAGGTATGTCACTAACGCAAAAAGAAAACATATATTATAATTTAAATCAGTGACTGAAAAGTTGAAAATACAAAAAAAAAAAGGCATTTAGTCTGTGATAAAACAATATTGTAATAATAAAAATAAATAAAAAAAATTTAACACAAATTTTTAAAACGAAATAATTTTGTAATGTGGGCAGACTATAACGTATCAGCACACAATATCTACAAAAGCTGAAAATATATTCATAAATGTTATTACAACCAGGCTCGGATACTATATTCAGCCCAACAAAATATTAATGTTTAGTAAACAGTGGTGAAATTAAACAAGTGGGGCAACTTTGGAACACTTTATTGAAGGTTTTATTTTCCATAATTGCAAATTGTGAATACACGTTAATTAAATGTCACGTGGATATTTATTAATCGGAATTTATCGCAAGAAAATTTCACTGTTTAGGTGTACCAAATAAGCGAATAATAATTTTTTGTAATGTCCCAAAGTTACCGCACTTGTCCAAAGTCACCTGCTAGCGGTATTGTTAAAGGTTTCTTAAGTATTGTTACTGCCAACATTTGAAATATATCCATTCTAAAAATTAAAAAATTAGTCATTAATTCAAACAAAATACACATATTATATAATGTGTGATAGTAAAAGTTACTTAAAATTTTTTGTCAATTCCACATACACGTGTACGACAAGAAATGAAAATTCTAAATTTGTACCACAAAAAGTTAGAGTTGAGAATGTAATGGAGCAAAGAATGTACTGGAAAAGTAAACAACTTGGACAATCGACACTTACACACACAGGTAATATAAAGTGAACACAAAACACTAATGCCACTCACACTTTACACGTAGTCTTGAAGCTAACATTAAAGAAAATCATTAGTGCATAACGGTGTATGACGTGGTCTATAAACACATATACAGTAGGATAAATAAATTGCTCGAGCATTGAACTCTTAAAAGTTGACTATGTGCATGCTAGTCAACAGAAAAAAAACAGAAAAAAATTTACTATTCAAGTCATAAAAAGTTCTTTTTTCCTTTCTTTTTTTTTTTTAATAACAAAATCAACCAAATTTATTTTTACCTTAGAACACCTATGTTTTTATAGCACGTACTATGGCTTTGTTGCCTGATGTTAAAAATTAGATTAATGGCATGCAACCATGCAATTCACAACAACTTTGAAGTTCACATTGTTTGTATGTAACATTTAGTTACCACGAATCAAACGTGTTGAAGGTATCATACAAAATCCGTGTTTATCTTGTCACTTATACAATGATAATAGCACCTTTTATTTGGGCACTTCCCATTCCTAACCAATGTAGTCCTGCAAATTACAGTTTTTACGACGTGTTCAAAGTCCAAGTACTTTCACCGTATTTCAAGGCATACTTATTTCATGGGCCCACATAACTACAATAGCACAAATAAGCCAGATCGACAATCAGTTGTAAACAAACAAATGAACTCAAATACTTGTGAACATAATATTGTGCTTGTGTTAACATATCAATAAAGTTGTGATGTCATCTTGACATCAGGTTATAGGCAACGTTTGTGTTTACGACGCATTATATTCCCGAGTGGAAGAAACAAATGGACATATTTTCGCCTAGCGCATAGTTTTGGTTTATTGGATGTTTACCTGGTATTTGTGTGCGATGGCGTGGATTCCCACGATGTAAGTTGTGAACAGACGTTGAAATATTGAGTGAATTTTAATAACATACTTTAGCGGTCGTCGACAAGCTTCGGCGTTCCCAGCTCCAGGCAGATAGACTGTGTGTTGTTTGACTCTCACTGTGACGTCGGCAGAGAGGGGAAATGGCGATGCAGCAGAGGAAGGGATCTTAGTAGTGTTGCTTGATAATGTTAGAGAAGCTTCTGATCGTCTGAGCTCCAATCACTGATGCTCAGTGTGGTTTACGACAGACTTTCCTTTAAATCTGGATCCCACCACCTTCTCGAGAAAGTAGGGGAGTGAGGGAACGATTATATATGACGGGATTTTTGCGGGGCTCGGTAGACAGGTTAGGGGAATGATGCTGCTAGTTTAAGTTAAGTATTGTTAAACAATAAATGGCTAGGATGTCAGGCATTGTAGGTTGTGTAATGGTATTAATAATTTGAATTTAAGAATTTTGAAACTTCAGTTCCTTCTGAAGCTTCGTAGTTATGCCATTTGATTGGCGGTAGGAAGTAAAGTTTCTTATTGTAGGTTTTGCGGCGCCTATATCCATTTTGTTTTTATGTTTGCAAGGAAATTAAGTTAAAAATTTAATTGATTATGAAGGTTATGTTTTCACATAGATCTTGGTCTGTAGGTAGGCATATGTTTTGTATTTGCCAGAAATGAGTGAGCTTCTAATTTGAAAATAGATAGGGAATTATGATATCATTTTTCATGAAAGTAATATTGTGAGATTTATCGGGTTTGCTAGACGTTGTTATTATCAGTTGAATTGAATATTTATTGCATTTATAGTCATGCTTTGGCAGTCCTGTGTACCTGAGTTAGCTTGTATGTAATATTTCCTTTAAAATGTTGTTTCTATAGTATTCATACATTATTCAGAAAGATAAATAATGAGAACATATATAAGTATTTCTATATTTCTATAATTTTTTGATATATTTTCAGTTAACTCACATACTAGAAGGCTTTCGACACAAAAAAAATTATATTTTTGGTTGTTGATATGGTTGACATTCCCAAGGTTAGGTTATGGAAAACTAAAGAATACCAGGGGAGTGTTGTTAAGTCCAGTGTTTCTGCTGTTGTTTTTCTGTGATCGTAAATTGGCCACAGGAAGGTCTCAGCGCTGTCAAAGTAGGCCTATACAATTTGAAATGTATTTATCCCTATTTTAATGATGCTTGATATCGTGATTTTTACTTCAATTGATTACGTATACAAGTGTATATGACAGGACTCCAAGACGTTTCGAAATTATTTAATTAAGGTGGTGAAAATACGCGAAATGTATTTTTAATTATTTCTCTGTATCTATTGAACCAGCCGAGATATCGTAGTGATCTTTGCTTTAGATTGATGCTTATGTAAATATATAAATACCATTTAAATATATTTTCCGAATTCAGCCCCAAAGTGGTAAAGAAAGGGTAACATAGGTTTCGATTCACAATCGGTATATATATATATATATATATATATATATATATATATATATATATATATATATATATATATATACTACATTGATTTTTTTACATAGTGACGCGATTTTTGTTTAATATTGATGCTTCTCAAATATTTGAAAAGTAATTTCACAAAATTTCGATATTTACCACCTAATGAGATGAAAATGGGTGAAAGACGGTGAAATGTGTTTACAGTTAATCGTCAATATATCTTGAGTCTATCAAGATATTGTGTTTATACGTCCACGCGACACCAATAAAGTATTATGAAGCATGATAAAAGGGTTTTTCGAAATTCACTTCCTTAGGCGGTGAAAATACCTATAATGTATTTTAGATAATTCCTCGATATCTATCGAACCCGTCGAGATATACAGTAAATTTTTGCTTCAGGATGATGATTACAGAAATATTCGCAAAATGGTTTTAAATTTTTCGAAACTCGAACTCTCAGTACTGTGCAGGGATTATATGCGTTTTTTAAATAAATGATTGATTTTGATTCGACTGAACGGGCTACCATCATGATTTGCACTTCAATTGGATACTTATTCAGATGTCTTAGATGGTACATTAAGTTATTTCTAAATTCGAAATCCAAAAGGGTGAAAAAGCACAACATTTGTTTTCCATCAACCCATGATACCAATCTAATCAGTAGATATATTGAGGTGTTGTTCACGTCAGGGTAATGCTTACGTAAGTATTAAAACACTGTATGTAAGTTATTTTACTTTAAAAGTAAACTTGATTATTAATATTAAGAACTAAACTAAGTTTGTGAACTTTCAAGGCAGACGATCCGAAAAGCAAGTACGAACAGCGAGAAATTTACAGTAGTTTCACTCTACAGTAACCTACCGAGACGTGGTGTTGTACAACCTCTGTGAGCCAATGAAATGAATATTTTATTTTTAAATTAAATTTGTTTTCAGGAATTATTTCAACGTTACGTGACGCAGTTGATTGTAGCTCAGGTCTACATTCCTGGAGGTTCTGTCGTTTAAAAGGGGTAAAATGGATTACGCCGTTCACTTTCCACTTAGGTTCCTCGACCACACCAGCTCACATACACGATCTCACTAATCTCAAGGTTGGGGCACCAAATACGTTTCCCAACAAACTTTCTGATGACATTAAACTTCAATTGAATAATTTGAAAATTCGTAATTGCACCGTCACCAATGGTTGTGCACAGGGTAAATCAGACGTTTTTCATTCGATTAACCTCTTACATTTAAGAGTCTATAACTACCCCACAACGTCAACATTGCAGTGTTATAAATAAGGCCCAGGTGAAGTCGCTGTCAGCGGCAGGGACAAACTTAAGACTGCTTTTCGCGTGGACAGCTAGTTTGATATCAATATCAATAATTAGTTTGAAACAACAGTATATAAAGGCTTGTTTTCGAAGTACATTGTGTAGGTTTACTGTGTAGAAACAGAAATGTTGCTGCTTACGTTTATTAAAAATAGCAAAGTTAAAGTATAGAGCAGCGACGGTATGCGAAGGCGGAATAACGATATAATCCTTGCCGGCCAGTGACGACGTTAGCTATGTTCCTCACATGCAGTAAGGACCTGACCACGCCGGTAATCGACCACGTAATGTCTGATCACTAACCCATACCGTCATTTCTCACCTAACAAACGTCTAGAGGAGATTATCATCATTTTCATACACGTGTGCTACATACATTCACATTATACACACACTCCAGGTCTGGGAGGAAAGATGTGAGTTCATCCCTGCTCACCTCGAGAAACTCCAGTTAAATACACGCATGGCATTGTGGTAACTGGAAACGAAGATATTTCAATATCACGTAGGAAGTGACCTTAGATGAGAGGGGGAGAGAGGAGGGGGAGGAGAGATGCAGTAAACGCCTCGCAGGAGGGCTTCACGAGGGGTAAGTGTTAGCAAACTGCCCTCCCCTCCCCAACACCCCAACTACCCCCTCCTACAAGGAGCTCGCTGGGTCTGGTCGATAGCTCGCACTCGCGTGTCGAATATTTGCGATATCCTGGTCCAGGCAGGGAGGAGAGATCCACACAGCCTCCGAGCATCTATTGTACTCGCTGCTGGTGTGCCTTTGTGTTCTCTCGCTCGCTGTATACACTTACTTGCAACAATTATCTTGTGATTGTCACTTAATGATACACTTCAAACACTTCTACTGTTCTTTCTATTTTGTCATAGTAATACAATATTACAGACACTTACAGAAGTAAAATGAACATAGGCAGATGAGGCACACACTAACCTTGTGTCCCTTGATGTGATGCAATACTCTTGACTCACTATAGCAGAAATCAGAACACAGGCAGATGAGACACTATCCTCGGGTTTCGATACGGTATTTATGTGTTCGTTTTATAATTGGTGTGTTCTTATTTTTTGACTAGTAATAGTTCCGATATGATGAAAACTAACGTATGTTATTTGTCTCTGAACATATGAAATCGTCAGCCATATAAAACGCAATACGCAACAGTGTTTTGAAGGCTATATTGGGATCAAATGTTATCGCTACTACTCTGCTTCTGTCTAATTATTGAATTCAGTAAAACTAACGAATTCATAACAATTATTTTGTACATTCTCGACAGGAAACTGTAAAATGCAAGGGCAGAGTAATATTAAGGAATAATGGATTCAACGTGTTGTACTAATATAATTGGAAAATGCAAGGGCAAAGTAATGGTAAGCAATATGTATTCAACATGTTGTATTAATATAATTACAAAATGCAAGGGCAAAGTAAGAGTAAGGAATAATGGATTCAGCGTGTTGTACTAATATAATTGGTAAAACAAGGGCAAATTAATAGTAAGAAAGTAAGAAATAATGGATTCAGCATAATGTACTAAGATAATTGGAAACTGCAAGGGCAAAGTAATAGTAAGAAATAATGGATTCAGCATGTTGCACTAATATATTTGGAAAATGCAAAGGCAGAGTAATAGTAAGAAATAATGGATACAGCATGTTGTACTAATATAATTGGAAAATGCAAGGGCAGAATAATAGTAAGAAATAATGGAATCAGCGTGTTGTACTAATATAATTGGAAAATGCAAGGGCAGAGTAATAGTAAGAAACAATGGATTATACTATTATAATTGGTGACTCCTGATTTTCGCGACAATATTTTTGTTTTACCATGTTTCCAGTGCTACATGGACATATGTACTTCTGATCCGTGGTCAGTGATTTGATATTTTAACTGGCAGAGTCTTGTGGTTCTACCCGCCAATCACAGACGTGTGGTGTCGCAGTAACCTTGTTCTGATTCGACAGCCAGTTGAGATGTGTCGGTTCGCATTGCCGATAACCACGAAGGTCAGTTGACGGTGTGCTTGTAAGGCATTAAAACAAAGTGTTGCAAAATTGTTTTCACTAAATATTACTTGTTATAGTTTTCATATATTTATATATGTATAAATATATATAAATATATATATAAACCAATGCAATATCAGAGAAGTAGAGATGTTAAATCTTTCTTTCAAGAAGACCCTGGATACTTGAGTTTCTTCTTGCTGTGTTCGGAATGTGTTAACTCATTCAGTCACAGTTACCAAGATCATGAACATGTTGCATGTGGAGAAGAATTATGGGCGGTGCTGCACGCAGTGGGGGATTACTCCAGTTTTGCGATGTCCCTTCTGTTGTGTTGATATTTTCCCCCTCTGGTTTATGAATCACTGATGCCGGTTTTGTATGGTAAATAAAACGTACAAGTTTTCCGGACACAATATATATTACCTACTTGTATAAATATAATGTTTGTAGAGATGAGATATCTAGATGGCAGTTTATAATAAAAGATCTACTGAGACTAGAACCATTAACAATCTTACATGGAAACACGGACCGAAGAAATGGGAAAGTATGTAGACAGTCAAATATATCAAAGCAAAGTGTTATATGAAGTCTAGTCCACACATCTGTGAAGTTCAACCTCTACAGGTAATTAAGCTGTCTCCTTCCGAAAGAGAAGTCTTAGGGAAGACTGACGTAAGTTGAGTTGCTTCGGTTGAGAGGCGATTTGACCAGTACTGTACCAGCAAGTGTTTTAATTGGCACCCGCGTTGTCTCAGGCTACGACGGAGCTCCTTGTATTTTTATTAAACAAAACTAAGACCACCAACACAGTTATATTAAGACAGATTACTGTAACGAATTTGTCTTGGTATAAACTTACATTTGTATTTTACAGAACTCCTCACAGGATGGGTACACAAAGTGAGAATGAATTAGTCAAATTTGGTCAAATTAGATATTGTTTTAAAAATTTACTTAAAAAAATCTAAAATATACAAGCATGGATTTATATTATGTGCAATTACTGTCAAAATAGGTTCCAGTAAATTAATTAACTACCGAGAACATTTAATTCATAGAAACTATTGTCAGTGAAAATTCTCTGGTCTAAACGACTTATCTGAATTTTCAATATGACGTGTTTTAGGGTAGAAATGTATTTTTTTAATTGCACTTTAACAAAAATTAAAATTACTACTAAACTGTATTTTACGACCGTTTAGGAATAATTTAAATGGAAACTAGCTGTTTGTAACAGTGCAAACAAACATGGGTAGAGATAGTGACCAACTGTTAGAATGTTTCGTGCCACAGTGCTTTGCTTGACACTGTAGCAGCCGGCGCTTTACATGTTTGCAACAGTGCAAACAAACATGGGTAGAGATAGTGACAAACTGTTAGAATGTTTCGTGCCACAATAGATTGCTTGACACTGTAGCAGCCGGCGCTTTATGTGTTTGTAACAGTGCAAACAAACATGGGTAGAGATAGTGACCAACTGTTAGAATGTTTCGTGCCACAGTGCATTTCTTGACACTGTAGCAGCCTGCGCTTGATATGTTTGTAACAGTGCAAACAAACATGGGTAGAGATAGTGACCAACTGTTAGAATGTTTCGTGCCACAGTGCATTGCTTGACACTGTAGCAGCCTGCGCTTCATATGTTTGTAACAGTGCAAACAAACATGGGTATAGATAGTGACCAACTGTTAGAATGTTTCGTGCCACTGTGCATTTCTTGACACTGTAGCAGCCTGCGCTTTATAT